>JABXWE010007992.1:0-28690 GCA_014611495.1 Limonius californicus
GAGTTGTTAATTATAAAGCCATTAATAAGAAATATACTCTAATAACCCATTCCCTTATGGCGGATCTCGGGTTATCCTAAATTTATTCGGATCTCAGCTTGTTACAAAAACAGATATATATATATATATATATATATAATATATATTTAAGGTGTTACATCGCAACTAGTCTATAAGACTAACCAGTAACTTTGATCTGCATCTGCATCTGTATGCTATATTAGCATGCGGTATGATGCTGTTGTTATTGTCACTGGCACATAATCATCATTCTTGTTCATGAAGTTGATATGCCCCGACTCGCTTTCGTTTAGTTTAATTCTCCATCGTTTTGTCCATCGGTCCACCTGGTTTGTGGCTTCTAATGGTTCTGCCATATCTTCAGTTCTTTCGCGTACCGCTAGTATTACAGTGTCGTCTGTAAACGGGGTTATTGTTATCTCATTGGTAGACGGGTTGTAGTTGGTGTACAATAGGCATAGTATTGGTCCCAGAATACTGCCTTCTGGTCCCCCTGCCTTAATTTTGTATAATCGGAGTATTCCTCTTCTTACTTGATCCTGAATAGTCTGTTTGCGATGTAAGACCTTAGAAGTTCAGCAAATTAGTTAGGCAGATTTTTTTTTCTAATTTCTGGTTTAGTTGTTGATGTTATACTTTAGCAAAAGCCTTGTGCAACATCGAACAAGCTTGCTGAGCAGACTTCTTTCTCCTCAAGACTTTTCTCTATGGTATTTATTACCCTGTGAACTTGCTGTACAGTTGAATGTTAGTTTCGGAATCCAAACTGGTCTGTTCAGTTCTTTTCTTTCTATTATTGGTTTGAGCCTTTTGAGTAATAGCTTTTCAAATAACTTTGAAATTATCGGTAAGAGCGATACGGGCCGATATGATGATATATTTAGGGCGATAGAGTAAATTATATTTTGCAATAAGAAGTAGATCGCTTGCTAGGTTTCATTATTATTGTTAAAAATATATAAATTAATAACCATAACGCGGTATATTGCATAGGCGTATTCTTTCAAGTCAAACATTGTTCCTTAACTAATAATAATATATAGGATATAGGATATATATATAGAAAGCAGTAGACATTTATAAACTGTATAATATAAAAGAATATTGTAGTAATTATTTTGAACGCAGAAGGTATTTACAAATTTCATTCTACTTGTTTGTTTGGCTGGCTGGCAAAAGTAGGGCGATACGTTTTACTGTAATTACACTCTTGGAAATTGCGTTGCCACACAGTTGACGTTTTAAATATTCCCACTACAGCCAGTTTTAAGATATAATCACTACCTTGTTCGGACTTGTCATGACTATACCAATTTTCTCAACTGCAATCTTACTGGTGACAAGTCTTGAGAGTTTTAGTAACATCCCAAGACAAATCATCCGAGCTTGTAGCGGACGCCTTACGCAATTTCGGTTTCTAAAACCTTTGAATTATTAACATGGTGGTTACTTGTTTCGATAAACAGGATGTTCGCCTGAAGGACAAACTGTAAATACTGCATTCCAAATTGAAATTATGAAGAAGTTACTGCAGTGAGATTGCAATTTCGAGGAAATGTTGATTCTTGTTTCATGACAATGCACCTGCTCGCTCTGTACTGATTGCAAAGTAATTTCTTATTCAAAACGGTGGTGTTAAGATCAATCAGTCACCCTATTTACTTTACTTAGTTAGGTCTGACAGACTTTTTCCTAAATTTTGAACTATTGTAAAAGGGCATGGTTTCAAGAAAAAATGTAACTACCGAACTGAAAGCAGTTTCTTCGAACGCTTCTCCGGAGTGTTTCCAAAAACTTCTGGAACGTTTCATAAGTGTATTATAGTAAACGGAGATTACTTTAAATATATATTAAACACTTTTCGGGCTATTTTAACTGTGTTTCCTTCTTTTAAACCAGTTCGGGAATTACATTTCTAAACCTCGTATATCAACTGAATCTTCTGTATATATTTTGCAAATATTCTGTAAATACTTGAAAACTCTAAGCTCACACAATGTTCTATACAAGTTGGCGGGGCATGTTATTTCTATACAGAGTGGCCAAGATAAGCACGGCGTGCATGGGATCGCATAAACCGTAAGAGGCGGACATTCGATTAAATTCGAAGATCCGCATTCCAATCCTACAAAGTTTTCTCCGTTTTCAATATAAATTTTAGGATCAAAAATTTTAATTTGCTTTTTTAAGGATGCAAAGGATATTGCAAGTCGTTTTAATATTGTTACGCTACTATTGAGGTAGATTGCTAATCTCTAATTAGATGTTTCGTTGCCCTTTGAATTTTTAAGGTATTGACATTACCCGGGTTTGTTTTAAATATCCACAAGAAGTTAAATTTTAAAATACTGTCAAATCATGTTGTTTAAGTGCAGTCGAATATGCTGTGATGCTGGAACGAGCCATAAAAAAATCACCATATAGAAACATCCCTGTGTAGAATTCATGTTCAAATACGAATTTATTTTCATATATTTGATCGTCAGCAATATTTGAAGCGATATTATAATTATAAAACTGAACTGCACATAACCTAATTCGTTTTCGGCCCAAATCGAGTTTCTCGTTTTGTGTTAAAACCTTTTCGCTTTTTACGATTACACACACATTGTCGGCAGCAGTACCAAATTTTGTTCGAACACCTGCAACTTGTCTTCAATAGTTACTCAAACATTTTCGTTTTTCCATTCTTAAAGAACAGCTTACCGCAACACTAAAATAGCAACTTACAAATCTGTGTAAAGTGGTAGATGAACTTCACATTAAGATATCCGGAAACCAAAGATTATTATATAGGTAGCAGCAAAATTATCTTGTCCATTAGCTATACAAAGGTATACCTTCTACGAAATTTATAAACATTTTATAATTCATTTACAAACAAATTTATGCTTGACCAAGAAAATAAAAGACTTTTGGAAAATCACAAATTAGAGATAGTATTTCGTAATCCGGTAAAAATTTTACTTGTATACCTGAGTAATATCGTTGAAGTTTGAAAGAAAAACATCACAATATGGAGTTTTTACATCATAATGTAGAGGTATTTTTACATGGCATTAAGTCTGAAGGTCAAGATCCTTAAATTATTATGTAGACTAAATTATTAAATGGGGGTTCGGCGGTATTTTCTAAATAAATGCATAATACACAAATTATTACTATAATCAAATACGTTCATTTTATTTCTTTATATGGCTTTAATTTATAATTGCTTTTGTCGGAAATGTCGTTGGTACATTATAGTAGAACTTTTTCATTAATTGTTCTTCTGTTTAAAGTGCTTTTTCTCTGACAAAATATATCAATCTTTGGCTTTACTTTTTTTTTATACAATAATAATTTATAATTTTCTACAAATTTGCAGTACGGACTGTCTTTATTATGTATCTTTTAAATGTAAATCATAAATAAAACAGGCGTTATAACAGTATCATGTATATCGTGGCACATTTTGTTGGTATATTCCGTAGCTCAATTTAGAAATAAGCATAAAAAAATTAAGTATGATACACATAGTACATATAATAGCTCAATCTAAGTTGAAATGACAATAGATGGACGAAAATGTTCTTGCAAAGTAGACCGAGAATGGGTAATGCACGAAGCAAAGGATGTCCGTAGATGCGCTCTCGAGAAGACATACTTAAGACAGCAGATAACACATGAATACGAATGGCGAGAGACGGTAGGCAAGGGAAGAAGATAGGAGAGGCCTACACCAGCAATGGGTTGAATAATAGTCTGCTTCTGATATTCGGTACCTGCAGTCGTTAATCGTATATTATAATGTTTAAGCACAGGCACCAGATTCTGCTAAGATTGTAATAAATATTACTTAGAACTCTTTATTATTTGACTATTAACATACTTAGCCCTTGGTTGCAACTATTTGTCTGAGTCACCAGTAATCTTATCTAAATATTTAAGAAGCATAGTAAAACAGCTCTTTGTGAAATACGTATTCACTATACATTTCAAAGAAATATTTACATCTTGATTATATATACTCGGAAAACAATTGGTAAATGTTTGAAACAAATATTAGGTATATTTTAATATTCCACAAATAACTGTCATATGCTTGTTAAAAATATTAACAAGAATGAACATAAGCCGGAACTTTCCGAAACGCCGTTTTGATAAAAGATTTATAATCGCCAGAAAACAAAAGAAAAAAATAGTTCTTTTTACGTAAACAACAAATAATAAATAATAAAACCGATGTGAGCATAAAATAATTTCTTACAGAAATCTGTACTACTTGTATACCCGTCCAACGAAGGATAGCGGTCGGCGGGAGGTAGAAACACGGTCAGAACTCGTCCGTTGCGCATGACAACAATGTGTACAACACAAGCTTCTTGTGTTTCTATTTTTTTAAGCGCTTTAATAATTGTTTTCCGACAACACATTTTTTCTACGTTCATTCCTAAATATTAGTTCTATCTCGCGCAATAATATACAGGAAATATGTGTTATATGTTCTGCTAAAATATCAGTTATCGGAAATTCTGTAATATTTCAGATCCGTTTCTTTATATATTTTAAAAAATAATGGTTTGTATTGTGCTGCAATATTCAGGTAACATTCATAAATTCATAAACCTACATATTTTTATACTGGTGGGCGGGGTTTAGGTTGCAAACATTTTCAAATTACCTAGGCTCAAAACTATGAAAATTAGGTATTTAAAATGGGAAAAAGGAAGAAAGTAGGCAAATAGGCAAAAACTAGATAATTTCCAAATTTTGAGGAGAGGCATTTATAGTCAACTTAATGTGTATACAACAGTACTAAATAAGTATTTGCCATAAAATATTCCCTTTTCGTATCACAAAAGTATTGGGAATATATATTTTTGTAATACTGCTCATAACGTATTATTTCACATAATAAACATATTCCTTATATCTTATACATAGTATCACGGAAACGTATATAATAACATTTGGTGTTGCTCTGAAGCAAGGATCGTGTTCAGACTTCAACGTGCATTTAAAAGGTACGGTCTCAATTTTGAATTACCATAACTTGTATAAAAGTAAAAGTTAAATAATTTTGAGTATTTAATTTTTCAAAGGTACGAGGCTTGTTCAACTGAAATCCCATCAACTGTGAAAGAATGGTGTCACAAATTTAAGAATGGAAAAGAGGGGACTATGGATGAGCCGCGACCAGATGCGCGCTGTACTGCATTAACAGAAAACAATATGGCATGTGTGGAAGGCCTTATTTTGAAAATCGTCGAATGTTAATTACAGAAATTGTAGAAATTGTTGGTGCGAGTGTAGGATCTGTAAATAGTATTGTTCGTAATCTATGCTACAGCAAAATTTGTTTGCAATGGATTCCTCGTTTCTTGAATAATAAACAAAAATGCTTGCGAATGGGCTTATCTGTGTAACACCTCACAGACTAGTAGCAAAATGGTGATGACTTTCTTCTGTCAATAGTTGCTGGTGACGAAACTTGATGCCATTACTACGAGCCATCCAGTAAGTTATCGTAGATACAGTGGAAACATTCAAGTTCACCACCACCGGAGAAGTTTAAAGCACAATCAATCTTCTGCAGGCAAGACGATGCTAAAATTTTTTTCTACCTTGAAGGACGCTTGTTGATTGAATTTAAGGAACCTGGAGTAAATGTCAATGCAAATAAGATGGAAACGTCTAGGAAATCTTATGCATGAGGTCATTTTGCTGCACGACAATGCTAGGCGTCATGATGCTAATGTGGTAAGAGAAAATCTTCAACGATAAAATGTAGGGTTTTAGAGCGTCCACACTACAGGTTTGATCTATCGCCTTGCGATTTCCATATTTTTGAACCGCTGAAAGAGGCGTTAAAAGGTTGGCATTTTGAGTTTGACGCAGAAGTACAGATACCTGTGGAAGACTTCTTCAATCAGTAGCCACAAGAATTCTATAACCAGGGTATACGTCGCTTAGTAATACAATGGCATAGGTGCCTTAACTGTCACGGTAATTATTTGTAATTAAATTGTTGTATAAACTTTTTATAAAGCAAAGATGAATTTCAATTGGACACGCCTCGTATTTAATGACTTTTTTTACAATAAGAATAAACCAGCTCAACATGCAGAATGTTATACAGGGTTAGTAGAACAAGAATATATATACAATAACATAAATTAACAAGAATGGTTTTACCTTGGCATGATAATCTAATTTACAATAACAATTACTCAATTAATCACTTATGTCACTACTCTCCTCTGACAGCAGGATATCCTGAGGGAGCCTCTTTTTCAAGCGAGTGAATGTGGACTTTCGCCCAAGGCGAAAATGCATCGCGCCAGAACAGTTACGAACAGGTTTGCGAAAAATTTACAAGCAGTGTTACGAATGTAACTGGCTATCGCCTTTACCTCAAGTTTACAATGGATTTGGTCATTTCGCACAAACCACGGAGCATTTACCGCAGTACGTAGAACCTTGTTTTGGAATATTTGCATCTTTTCGATGTTGCACCCCACATTACAGAAGCATACGTTGGTACTGGCCGCAATATGCACTGATATATAATCTTCGAACACTTGATTCGTTGGGAAGATTTCCTGTTTATCAGCGGGTAGAGTATAGCAAGCCTGGCATACACTTCCTTTAGCTTTGTGTTAATGTGGAAGTTCCAAGTTAGACGACGGTCTAGAAAAACTCCCAGATATTTGACTGCTGAATCAGGGGGATTCCATTCAATGTGTTGTCTATTAATATCGATGTTCTGATGATATTCGGGTGTTCGAAGAACGAATATTTTGCTTTCGCAGTTGCTGGCGTTTAGTTGAATATTCCATTTTGCAAAATACTGTAGCAACTCATTCAGTAATGTTTGTAACCTTTTTGGCAGCAATATTTACGTCTGTATGTTGCGTTAATAGTAAGGTGTCATCTGCAAACATAGCTAGATTTGCCGGAGTAGGCGTTGGTATATTGTAGGTGAACATATTAAACAATATGGGACCCAAAACTGAGCCTTGCGGGACACCAGCACACATTTTCTTAGTGTTAGAGTATGAGGCATTGAGCCTTACTTGAAAAGTTCTATTACCCAAGAATGATGAAATCAAGTTTATGATATAAGCAGGTGGCGAGATGTGATTGTAGTTTGTACATAAGCCCATTGATCCATACCTTGTCAAATACCTTAGCCACATCGAGAAACACAACACAAGTATGGTGTTTGTTTTCATATCCCCGAAATATGGTTTCAGTGATCCTAAGCAGCTGGTGTGAAGTAGAGTGCTTGCTCTTAAATCCAAACTGGTGCATTGGTATAGTGTTATTGATATTTAGGAAGTTATTCAATCGTTTCTGTATGATTTTTTCCAGAACTTTTGAAAGCACTGGCAGGAGACTAATTGGCCGATAGGAGGCGACTTTTTACCATGTTTATGGATCATGATCACTTCAGCGTGCTTCCACCTTTCCGGAAAGTAGCCTTTGGATAGGCATGCGTTAAAGATTGTCGTGAGAAATATAATCGCCTTCATAGTTAGGTTTTTTAGCACAGTATTGGAGATTACGTCATAGCCAGGTGTTTTTGTAGCTGCAGTTTGCTTATGATAGTTGCTATCTCTTTTGGAGAGGTACATTCAACTTTCTCAATGTCAATTTCCATCGGCAGGTTATTATTGACAAACAGATCCACCTCTTTAGTGAATTGCTTCCTTGATTGATCATTTCCTAGCTGGAAGGTATTTCCGAGGTGTTCAGCAAACAGGTTGACTTTGTATTTAATGACTGAGTCGGTACAAGTACGTTACTTATTATATTCTGTAATAAGGCATACGTTATATTAGCATGCAGGATAGGTCGACCTTCTAATGTTAAATAAAATGTTTTCAAAAAATTACTTATGATATTCGCACAATAATATGCTCTGATATTTTTACT
The DNA here is from genome assembly GCA_014611495.1 of Limonius californicus. Taxonomy (NCBI): domain Eukaryota; kingdom Metazoa; phylum Arthropoda; class Insecta; order Coleoptera; family Elateridae; genus Limonius; species Limonius californicus. The sequence goes on from JABXWE010007992.1 coordinate 7,942, forward strand.
TATATACACTTGTACGATTCAGAAATTTTAAAACTATTCATGGAAGATTTACTATAAAATATTGCCCATATTTGTAAGTAAATGGTATTTCTTCATTTTTATGCGCCTAGACTTACGTTAAATTCTGAGAAAGCGTTAAAATTGACGTGTTAATTTTGCAGGCTATTGGCCATCAGTAAATTGAATAATAAATACGCCATACAACCCATCATGCCATTTTAAAACTATTAGGAAACAGACATCGCCGTGCTGCTTGAATAAAAACTTTAACTCCTACGAGTTATCCATGTATTAACTGCATTTCTATTCATCTATTAATTTACTTTATTTCAGTGAAGTATTACTTTTGGAACGTTATATGCCGTTTAGTCGCTAAAACGTAGCGATAACCAAAAGTTGACTCTTGCTACAGCGTGTGTGCAATCACGTGCGGATAAAACGTGCTTAAGCTTTTAGCTTCTGCCCCGTTTTGGAAGAGGACTAAAAGGTATAAAGCTATTCCGTAAAATAACATCTAAGGATAGATAAAAAGCTATTTCATAGGTGGTGATAAACGTGTATAATACAGAAAGTTCTTGCCTTTGGTTATTCATGTTATTTAAATTACTAGGAGAAATAGTCAGTAATTGTATAACTAATAGTTATTTTTAATAATATACCTATTGCATCGAACAGTTCATAATTAAGACAATACTGATCTTCAAATAAATGCATCCACAGTGCTAATAAAAAGTGAATGTTAACGTCTGTAATTTTTATAATCGATTCTTGCATCTAAGAGCAATTTCGAGGCTTGTTATTTAATTAGTCATTCCTGCGTATCTATTTACATTTACTTTCAAAGTACTGTTAAAATGTTAATATTTGCTGTCGAGATTTGAAAACCTCTGAAAGGGATAGTCCTGGTCAAGCATCTGAGCAAGTCAACCGAATCCTAAATCCCAAATCCTGCGGGAAACATTATTAAGGCCGAAAAAGAGATTAGGGAACACCAGAATCTGGCAAAAGAGGTAGATTGAGCAAAAAACGTAAGCAGGAACGGGCTACCCTCTCTATGTGTTTATTATCGCATGGGCATGATATACTACGCACATATTTATAAAAGCAGCAAACAAAAAAGAAGCGTTTAGAGATGAAATTTTCCATTTACAAAATGGTTTCTCGTATGAATCATTAAGATTTGTTTTAACCGTGTAAAATTATACGTAGCACAGGGAACAAAATATAAATATAGAGATATAATTAAAGGAAGAAGCGTTATATTTATTTTTAGCTATCGTAAATATTTCAGCATTACATTTTCATCTTGAGCTTACGGTGATTATCTACGGAAAATAGACTCTTTGATCTGTATTTGCAAGCATTTAATTTTTATTCCGGTTTTAAATTGAACGGAATCTTTGAAAGGCTAATATTGACAACGATCGATACTTCTAAAATAGCACAAAAATGAAATTCCGTTAATTCCGTTAATAAATTTAGCCTTCAAGGCTTATGTTGCTTTAACAAAATTACACAAACTGGCTTATTTGATGTAATTAAATAATCATTGCAATTACTTTTAGGCAGTAATAAATTAATTTTTAAACACCTATTTTATAAAGTTTCAGGCAGCGTAAACCTTTATATCTACGTTTTGCGTGAGAACGTATAAATATTTATGAGCAACTTAATAATGCTCAAATTAATTGCTAATTTCTGAAATGAATTTCCATTTAGGAAATGGAGTGAGTTTGTTGTGTAAATAATGAAGGCTGTAAATTTTTACAATCTGTTTTGTAAGAACCTTCTAGGCAGAACAAATACACCTGAATATCTATTGTAAAATGGAAAAGAATTTTTTAGTTTAATCACCTTGAATGCGCATTTAACTAAAAATTAAAATTAAAAATATCCTGAATTTAATATATTTTATTTTTAAGAATATTCACTATTTTTAATACAATTACAGTTATATTAAAAATAGTAGTAGTTTTTACAGACAGGGTGTAAATTGCCTTATTAAAAAAGGAATATTGTAACTGGTAAACACAACTGTAAATAATCATTGATATCGCTAGATATTATACAGGGTGATACCCGAGGGAGTATGACCCACTATTCGAAAAATAGGTAGCCTAAATCACAAGATACAGCAATATCTAAATTTTTTTGAAGGTGAAATGAATCAGAGATGCGTATTGGATACGGTGACAGTTTACTTCTAAATAAATAAAATATTATATTCATAATTTTACCATGCTTGAAATATTTAAACCTGTTGCCCTTAGTCTGCGTGCACGTCATTAGTTATTTGGTGACGTCACACCTTACTACGTTTATACAGCGAACAATGAAAGTTTGCAACCAAACACATTGAGCGTTTGTTTGTTTGCATACTCATTAATTGATTAAAAGTGTTGATGTACAATTCAATAAATTTTATTTTTCTAAAACGATTCCGAACGAGTTGTTTATTTTTAAAAATTAAGAGTAATAATAAGTTAAATTTAATTTAATGCAGTATATTTTTAGTTACATTTGCCCAACGTCCTATTTATCATTGATATAATCTTTTTAGTGCCAAAAACTAATTTTATTACTCTTTTATTATTTTTTTCGTTTATTTTTCTCCGCCATCATGCACATCATAAATTTAAAACTCAAATATAACATGTAAATTTATTATAGTGATATAAGTTTCCTATTTTTTTTTATTCATCTTCAAAATCACTGTCATGTTCGTCCTCAGATTCCTCTAGGTTTATTATTACTGGAGCTACGTCTTCTCAATCAAACCCAACCTCCCTTTGCCACCACTCCATAATAATATTATTGGTATGGTTGACAGTATCTTGCCACATTTGCGGAGTTACTATATCTAACGCCTTCTTCCACATTTGTAAAGATTTTTCAACGCCGTAACCTTCTCTTCCTATAGCTTGGCAATCCCCCAAATATTTTCAATTGGATTGAATATACAGTGGTATGGAGGAAGCCGTAACACAATGAGTCCATGGTCTAATGCCATTTGGTCACCAGTATAAATTTTTTCAGGTTTATTTCTATAAACCAATTTAAGTATCATAGGACATTGATTAACACAGTAAAATGCTGAGTCGCTTTATATTAAAAACAAAGAATTTTTATTATATATTGCTATGGTAATTTTAGGAGCAGGTCGTAGGTGTACCGTCAGTGCACTGCATGTAAGTGTGTGTACATATTTTTACTTATGGATCTCCTCAATATGTATTCATGTGCTAGTAGATTTATTAAATGGTTGTTCTATTGGAGGTAGCGTTGGAATAATCAGGTTCGCATGGCGAACGTGAACATGTTCATGTGATCGAAAGGGTGAGCTCCAATAGGGCAAGTATTATAAAAGGAGGGTTGTTATGGATAAATAAGGATGAAAAATGATTCGAATTCCAATATTTGAGTCAAGCGGGGGTGTGATGAGGCTTCACCTAGTAAATCACACCCGAGCATGCAAATTATATTAAATTAACATACAACGAATCATATTTGGCACAATACATTTCATATATTGTAAGATTTGTTCAATTAAACGAAGTTATGGTACAGGCAGTTTTACTCCCCTAGGTGATTGTACTAGCTGATCTCAACTCAATGATCAATGAACTTTCACCTTACAGTTTCACCTCGGCTTAAACTTCTCTTCTCAGGGTTTCGTGGCTACCTTTATGCTTCTATACCTCTAAATATACTCAAACACCTTGTCGAAGACCCTTCGTTATTCGAAATCTTCCGCATAGTACACTTCCTATTTTTATAGTTGATACCGAATCTGTATAGAGATGTTTAATCGCTTGAATTATTGTATTATGAATCGCCGTTCTTCCTAGTATTTGCCATAGTTTACGGATGGGTACGTAAGCTTTAGTTAAATCGACGAATAGTAAATGGACTTCCCTAGCAGTGACCAGCCTTTTCTCGATTAGTTGTGTCATGCGGAAGATACTATCTATGCAGGAGCGTCCTGCTCTAAATCCATTTTGTTGTTCGATTTCGGTTGGGCCGTAGTCTTCTTCTACAAGGTGTTTCAAAACTTTCCCATAAATTCGACTTATTGTGCTTGTCACAGTTATGCATCTATAGTTTTCGCATTTATTGCGTTGGCCTTTTTTACATATGGGAGTGATCTATCTAATCCTCCAAGTTTCTGGAATGTTTTCTCCATTTACATATATTTGGAATAAGTACATCAGTATTTTTATTAGTTTATCAGGACCATATTTAATTAATTCTGCTAGTATACCCTCCGGCCCACATGCTTTCCTATTTTTCATAGATAGTGCAGCCTTTTTTACTACGTCTTCCGGTAGCGTAACTGGATGTCCTTCTACTTGGTAAGTACTTGGTGATGACGTGATGACATCTGGTATTTAGGTCTTTGTTCTGTTAGTTCGTGTTTATAATGTATTTCCATTCTTCCATATTATTTATTAGCGGTAAATTAATTCTTTGTATGTCTTCTGCTTTTGTGTTTCTTATGGATTTCCAAGCTTCGGACGACTTAATTCCTCCTAAGTACACTTCTATTGCTAAGAATTTCTTTTCCCAACTTTTATTTTTTCTTCATTTTTCATTTCTCTTTTATAGTTTACTTTGTCTTCGTCTGATTTTTAGGCTATCCATTTTAGGTAAAGTCTTTGTTTATATGTTTTTTGTATTTCTAATTCCTTGCTTCAGGTAAAACCGTTCCGCTTTTGCGTTATATTCGATGTTTCGTTTCCGAGGGCTTCTTCGGCTGCTTCTCTGATATTGGAGGTTATGTATTTGTAGAGATCGTTAGCGTTCGTAGGTTTTAAAGCCTCATTCAGTTTTTGTTATAGTCTAGTCCTATATAGTTATCGTATACTATCATGTTCTAATAAGCATGTTTTATATTTGACGCTGTCCACTTCGTCGATTATATTTACCTATTTAGATTTTAATTAATTTTGTTATTAGATGGAATGTATATGTTTGAGTTTAGGTAATAGTGGTCTGAGCCACATTCTATCTTTCTAAAAACTCGTGTATCATAAACTTTAAGTGATGTTTTCTGTTTTATGATTACGTAATCTATCTATAATAGATTTGAGTTGTCTTTTTCTTGATGCCACGTGTATTTGTGTATGTCCTTATGTCTGAAAAAATCCATTTAGTATTTTGAGTCCATATGTTTCACATAAGTTTATTAGTCTGTAGTCATTGTTATTTCTCGCGTTTTCTCCAAACTTTCCGACTACTTGGATAGTTTGTTCATTTCCAGTTCTAGCGTTCATGTCGCCCATCATAAAAATTTCACGTTGTTTTGCTATTGTACTCAGGATATCATGTATAACTGCATAATGTTGGCCTTTTTCTATATTTGTAGCGTCCTCGCTTAGTGCATAGACTCCGATTACTATTATCTTGAGTCCTTTGTGATTCATATTTAGCACTATTATATTTTCATTTATCATTTCCCAACGTTTTATCTTGTTTTTGTGTTTCTTATGTATCATAATTGAGATGCCTCTGCGGGCTCGTTCACTTTTAGGGATTCCGCTAAACAGATGAAATTTTCGATATTTGCTATACCTTTTCCCTTTCTGTTTGTTTCCGTTAGAACGATTACATCGGCTTTCATTTTATCTAATTCTTGTATAATTTTTTCTGCTTTTCCTCGCCAACATTGTATGTTCTAAGTTATAAAATTCATAATTTTCTCGCTTAGTTCGTTGTTCTACCCTTCCGTCCTTGTTCCGAGGCTTGTCCATAGGATTTTTTGCAGTTTATCAACTTTTTACGAGAGTTGGGGTGCAAACCCATACGCCTCAACCCCCTTTGGGAGGACCCCAGCTAATTTTCTATTGAGGTTTCCTTTCTCTACGCTAATTGTATGACAGGACTATAGAGATTAGCCCTCCCCATTTTTCCGGTTCTTCCGCTCTCGTAGAATATCCTTCTTGGAGACCGTTGGCCAGTTATCATTTTGTAACCCTAGACAGGGGCCCTTACTGGGTGCTATAAACCGGAGTCAGTTGAACCCAGGTTTTTACCAAGGTTGTTACTCCTCCGCCTCCTCCTTTCTCATCCTGGCTTGGGACAGGCAACGGAGAACATTTATAACATAAATAAAAAAAATTAGAAGGATTTGCAGTCTAAGTTAAGACACACTGTATAAAATATGCGTAATAAATTATAAGTGAACACTAACCTAGCGACAATTTCCAGCAAATTAATTTTTAATGAATCTTGTGGAAATTCCAAATGTTTTTGTTATAGCCAGTTTTGAATCTCGGCTTTCTTCCAACTTGAATATTTGGTATTTTTTTAGCCGAATTACTATGGTAACTTGCATTATCCATTATGATAATGTAAGGGCCCCCATTTCTCTTTCTCGCTGAAAATAGTTTATTACCGTTGCAGTAAGTTCTTTTGAGTTACGGGGAAGAGCGGTCATTTTTCGAGTTTATATTTCTCTCAAGCATTGGAAACACCCGCAAGAACTAACACTTAAGTTAATATAGAAGGTACAAGCGTTTGTTCTGTAAAGAACAATTATTTATACAGTAAATGAAAAAGATTACGATGAAAAATCAACTAAAAATCTTAAACTGTATGTCACGTATCACGCACAGCACGAATTCGTTTTCAGAGCGACATGTGAACATAAAAAACAGGGCGCGAACGTGAAGGAAACAAAATCCTTAGTTTTTATATAGTTTCGTATTTTACAGAGAAATTTTAAAAATCAAAATCATAACTGTTACAACTACGTTACGCAGCCTTACGAATAAACGTGATTTTATTCAGCAATTTAACAAAGAAAGTTTACCTGACTATATAAATACGACTTTGTTGTTTTCGTTTATTTTTATTTTATTAAATGTTAAACAGAATAAAATAGCGAACACTCCTACAGGCACTTCTCATTCATAATACAAACAATACAAATTTAGATATTGTAGAACTTTACGATATCTATTTCGAGTTGCCAATTTGTCAACTGGTGGATTCGCATTCTCGCATGATCGCCCACTATTTCAAAATTGAAATGCAGTGTGAAGTCGTAGCTGATTTCTTACATAGTACAATTTAAGCATAAATTTACTGCTGATTTGTAGTTGAACAAAAAAATACTTAACACTAACTGTTGTTTTAATATTCGTAAAACAGCATGTATGCCTTGCAATATTTTTGTGAGGGAGAAATTACACATTCCAAGCTACAACTTCAATTGAAGAGAAAACTTATAAAAGGCTATTCGAGAAACGTGACACTGTGATTTACATGATGCTGTATAACGCAAATGACAAATTAACTTCTTCTATCGCAAACAACATAGAACGTATATATCAATCATTTGCGTAGGAGTAAAGTAGGAGTAGCAGTAAACACACATAGTATGGCCCTTTATAAATGTTACTACTTGAAACCATCGAATACGGATTGTTCTTTATCAACTGACAACTATTTATGTGAACGTTTTCATAAATAAGGCTTTAATTTTTGAAAAATACTAAAATAATATGTTGATATACACATTTACATCAGTTTTATGTTGCCGTCGTGATCTACGGATTAAGCCCATTACTTTGTTTGCTAAAAGTCAGCGGTTTAAATCCAGAGGTTCTAATTTTTTAATATTGCTGCATTCATTCAAGCAGGTTAGCACACTTTCTATTTGTATTAAATTGAATTGACTACATTTTCTAATACCTAACTGCAGTTTCTATTAAATTACTATTATAGAGAATGAATGCGTGAAAATTTAAATAATACAATAGTGAAGTATAATCGGTGAATATTTATTTCTTAATGTAATGTAATAATAATTTTAAAATTGATATCTGTAATTAACAGCGATTGTTAATTATAATCAGGGGGGCGAAGTTTATTCGCTACTACGATGTTTAAATATTCTCCCCGAATGAGTAAATTTACTGTATTTTGGGAGTGCTGTGATGGTTCATAGGCCAGTCGTTACTTTACCGTAGTGCTGTTATTCAGTTGTATAAAGAGATCCAAAAAAGCTGATCCCAGCGGGCTGTGGAATGAAAAGTCACGCCTTTACTAGACTAAAGAAATGTGTATAATTTCAGTTTCAGATTAGGTTGGTTGTGTTAGCTGGAATTAAATAATAATGAAACGTCATTTTTAGGAGCAGAAATCTTTTATTAAGCAACAGTAAAAGAAATGAATAAACCTGAACTAATGTAATGATATCAACAAATGTTGAAAATGTCTGCCTTCTTCCTACAAACATTTCTGAACTCGTTTTCTCATACCTTCAAAAACATTTTGTAATAATTGAGGTGAGTTGTTAATTTCTTGACAGTTTTCTTCAATTCTAAGTTTCAGTTCGTTTAAATCATTAACTGGAGTTTTAAAAATGGTGTATTTCAAATAGGGCCATAGAAAAAAAAGTCTAAAACAGTAATATCACAAGAGCGAGGGGCCAGGGTGCTGCAGTATTCCTATTAATGATTCGGTCATCAAAATATTCGCGTAAAAAATTAATTGTATCTGCAGCTGCATGAGCTGTTGCGCCATCATGTTGCAGAAAACCATCCCGTAGCTCATCATCGTGAAGTCGAGGCACCATGAGTGAAGAAGAGGTTACACAATTGTGTGAAATATCAGAAGTGGCCGAAAAAACGTTCACAATAAGGAATACATTTCATTTATGACTACTGTATGAAATTGTGAAGAACAAGCTACACTACTACAAACTTTGTACAAGATGGGTGACGTTGACGGAAGTCCACAGAAATGAGCGAATGGCCTCTTCACTGACGTTCTTGCATTGCTACGAAACTGATTGCGATGAGTAACTGAATCACTTTGTAGCTGGGGATATTTGGATTTCGTACACAAGCGTTGAAACCAAACAACAGTCAATGCAGTTCAAGCAAATGCTCCAGAACTAAAAGCTCATGGCTAATGTTAGCTGGGACAGGAAAGGCAAAGACTAACTAAATATAACAGGCAAGACACTGAAGACATAGCTGTTAGCCGTAGCAATTAATTAAAATAACATGTAATAATAAAGAAATCGAGATCTAGCCATGCAGCGTATTCCTTTAATAACATAACAAACAAATCGACCTTTTCGGAGCTTGGGGAAGACATGATTGGCATCGCCCTTGCATGCGTCTCGAACCGTAACGGCAGCGCTCAAATTTCTAAATATGAGTCACTCTGAGATAGTTATTTCGACAGAAGAGAAAAATATTGAATAAAGATTTAACATCTATAAGAATCAACTAATTAGGGCAGCGAGATTTGGACAAAAGAACAGATGCCAGAGATGCGGAGCGAAGCAAATCGACCCGCTTCACTAAAAAGGACCAAAATTAGAATGTAAGAATTACCGAGGAATTGCCTTTTTACGCGTAACATATAAAATATTGGCGACGGTTATAAAAAGTAGGCTAACCAGAGAGGTAGCAGACAAAATCGGTGAATACCACTGTGGTTTCAGAAAGAACAGGTCAGTGATAGACCAAATATTCACGCTGAGGGAGATACAGGCAGAGAGTCATGCTCACAAATTAAGAACGTATGTTGTATGTATCGATTTTAAACAAGCCTACGACATTATTAATAGATCAAAATTAGTTCAAGTGCTGGAAAAAATGAAAATAAATAGAAAGTTAATAAATTTAGTGAAATTGACATTGAAAAATACTGTAGACCGAGTGAAAATAGAAGGAGAAATATCAGACAAATTCGAAGTAGAAATTGGGCTTAAACAAGGGGATCCGCTATCGGCACTACTGTTTAACTGTGCACTTGAACGAATATTAACAGAAGCGAATATAAACAGGTCAGGAGTAATATACCACAAGCGTCATCAATGTGTAGCTTGCGCAGATGATGTAACGATAATAACGAGGTGTAAAGAAGAGATGAAAGTAGCAATTTTGAGATTAGAGAAAGCAGCACTACGTTTAGGTCTAGTAATAAACGAAGACAAAACCAAGTACATGGTCTGGAAAGACGGAGATTTTGAAGAAAACAAATATTTAGAAACAGCCACCGATAGAGGAAAAATATATCAGTTTGAAGAAGTGGAGAGTTTTGACCTGGGAACAAACATAGGGAAAACACAGGCAGTTCAGAAGAAATAGCAGCACGCCGAATGAAGAAAACAAATGCCTTTATTTAGTAAACACCATATTAAAGAATAAATCAATTACAAGAGTAGTGAAGGGTAAGAAGGGTAATAAGGCCGGTAGTGTTATACGCGTGTGAAGTGTGGACCTTAAAAAAAAGTGATCAAGTGGCTCTAAGCGTGTGGGAGAGAAAAGTGGTAAGAACGATAATGGGAGGGAAGAAAATTGACGGCCGATGGGAGAGAAGAACCAATAATGAACTGAAGGCTCTGTATGGTGAAGCTGGTATAATTGGGGTGATTAAAGCACAAAGATTATGATGGTTAGGGCACATCATGAGAATACCGGAAGAAAGAAGCCCTTAAAAGGTATTTGACGCGACGCTCGGGGGAGCACAAAGAAGAGGCCGGCCAAGAAAGAGATGGTTCGAGGAGGTGCTGGAGGATCTACGAAAAATGGATGTTGGAGACTGGAAAAGAAGAGCCAGCAACCGCAAAGAATGGCAGCATATAGCCAACCAAGCCATGGGCCTATTGGCCATTGGGCCTCTAGTACTACTGGATATATATGTATATGTATATAATTAGGGCATCGGTTCTTAAAATCGACTGTATTCACATAAAATAAGAGGAAGAATTATTATAAAATGTGGCGCTGTTTTGAAGGAAATGATAGAAGCGGTCGTAAATACAATAAAAAATATTGGTCTGTGCCAAAAATTTGGCGCCGTTTTTTCCTGGCACCTGTTATAGAGTGCTACAAATGCTCCGCGGTAACTACTCTTCTGCTAGGATGGCAATTGCTCATGTATATAAATTAAACTTTAATAGGTATATAGATGATTAAGCTCAAAAACTCCCTGTAAAATGATATACAGGATTACATAGAATATTACATAATCATAATATCTTATGTATTATTAATAATTTAAAGTGTACACTTATAATATATAACACTGTATATCATAAATCTTGTCTATAATATATTCTATAATGCGAATTATCTGTATTCTAAGACATAGTTTAGGAAAGCAGAAAATTTTTCTTGTAAATATTTGATATTTTCTTAAAATGTAAGACCTTGTCATGTGTTTAGTAGATCAGAATGTAAAGTAATATGAATTCGGGTCATAATTTCACGTTTCCCCAAGAATAAGTGGCCTTAAAGGCTTTCTAATACGACATTGCTTTACCCCATTTCGTACGCCAAACACATCAGACCGAATTTATTTTGTTTCTGTCATAAACACAGTATTATATTACAAGGGTGCGCGGAACACGACCTTTGTTTTGTTATAAGCAATCCAATCAATTCAGAATTTCGCGAGCGAGCAAGCAACCAAAAGAGGTACTTTAACAGCCGAGATTTTTTTATTGTTTATTGAATTAGACTCCTAAATTTAAGAAGTTTGTATAATGAGATTAAAAACTCTGCGTGGAATGACAAATAGGGGGAGATGAAACACAACTTTTTCCAAGTCGCCTCTAGTGTACTTCAGGAAATAAATAAATCAGAGAAATAAACGACCCAATTTTGGCCAATCTCCAAGAGTGGCCCTTTTGTCTATTTCGCAAATCAAGCCAACGGCTAATTGCGCTTGTGTTATTCTGCTTCCTCTCGTAATATATTGTCAGCGCTGAAAACAATTAATTTTAAAGTACAAGATGAGGCTGAGTTTCATGCTGGGAATTTCTAGCTCGCAATTGATATTAAATATTGCAGTACAACCCTCTCAAGTGTTAAGGTAGATATTTCTAACAGTTCTTTTGAGAAATTTTCATCGCAGTACGAGTTCTATATTAAACAACGGAAGCTTAATTCAGTACGAATTTTCCGTATTTCAATTTTTCCGCTGAAATTATCTTCAGCAATTGTTAGTTTTAATAAGCCGAGAAATTTATTTTAAAAAGGGTATTGAAATTTCATTCACTTAAAGCAAAACCTGGATTTATATTAAATCATCAACGGTAATTAGAAAAATGAATTTGCCATTAACTAACTGAACACATAAAATAATGAGTTTATTGTCGAGATCAATACCTTCTTTTACAATATAAAATTTTATTGATGTTTGGCTTAAGACAGTAAGGGAAATTGTTATTCGGATGAGGGTAGTAAATAACGAAAGGCAATCACCAAGCGCAATTGCGGTTGCTTAAATAAGGTAGTAAATTTTTACGCTCACAAATAAATAAGTAAATAGAAAACAAAGCAAGAAACGAGTAGTGCTTAATATTTTAACGTTTTTGTGTACCGTATAGCTACAACCATTTGGTATTAGTAACAAAAATAAAACTGTGATGGTAGTTCAACTGAGTGCTAGCTTTCTGAGTAAAACGTCGAATGTGGTTTGGGTGTATTTCCACAGCGTTACCATAGCAGCATACAAAAATCTTGTGCTGCAACCCACCATACATAATTCTCCAAATCATTTTAGCAACTGTGCGATCTTAATGCCGAAAACCTTCTCTAGAATTTATGTCGTTCGGATTCGACGTTACACTCCAGGTTTCCAGTGTTTCAGCGTAGCGCTTAGGAGAAACACCTTGCAAAGAAGAAGCTGCTGCCCAGCAGTAGGACGAATAGAATGTAAACGAACCCACAAATATAAATCTTGCATAAATTATGCAATATCTGGTAGAAATGACTGCAATACACAGAGAAGGTATTCTTCTTCCTCTTCTTCTTCGAATGCTATATCTCGTTCGAGACGTAGCGATCTTCTCCCTTATGCCTGTTTTGCGCATTTTAAAGTACCACAGACCTACAGCTTAACGTGCGCTACAAACCACGGGAAGTGCAAACATTTCTGCTTCAGAGAATAACTCGCTGATTTACCATTACCTTGCGAGGGAGAATGGCTGGTAAAAATCCGATGGTCTGGTACAGTAAATTGAACCCAGAACCTCTAGAATAGAAGTTTATTGCTTTAACCCCTAGCCCATCACGGCCGCCGCTCGTTTAAACCTTTATAATTAATCACAGATGTAATTTAGATCATGTAGAATTACGTATACTTCTCTAAATATTCATTTGTTGATCGTACATTTAAGTAATATTCACAATATGCAAAACCGTTGCCTAACATATTATAATTAGAAATCCTATTTCTACTGAACTATTGCTTTATATTCCCTCATAACTTAAAGTTAAACTCCACGTGGCAACATTAGCATACACCCATGAAGCTAACGTGCTAATCTCTAGCGCAGCGCCGCCTCTAGGTACGAACAAAATGTGCGATGATCAAATTGGTTTTGAAAGTATCTATTATGAGTAACATTTAGGAGACATCGAACCACGAGAAGTGTAAACAGTTCTACTACAGAGAAGATTTACTACGCAGGATATTTCACTGGTTTGCCAATGCTTAGGTATCCAAAATGAAGAGGGTGTCGTAATCTGAATAGTAAAGCATTGGTTTTTGAGGGAAAAGCGCGTTCTAAACTTTATGAGTTGATTCATTATCGAGATAGAAAACCAACTTATATGAACTGCAAAACCTGTTTAATCTACTGTGTGTAAATCTACATACTTTTTTCCATTTAATCTATCTTGTATCTTGCAGCATTGGTATTTACATATAAATATAAAATATGCATTATTTTATAGCATCGCCAAAGAGAAAACTAAATGAAAACATTTACCTATTGTTATTTTTCTGAACTGAATACAACCGAATCTACCAGACCGTAGTTCTTTTTCTACAATTTATTCCATGTTCTTAGCTCCAATTCACCTCCTATTTTCTATTTATTGAACTTTATTTCATGACCTTCAGATTTAATTTATTCACAATATGTGTCCTTCTGTTTTCAGCTCCTACCCACACAGCTCCTTAATGCTACATCTTTAATTTTTAGTTTTTTTTATGTAGGATAAATGGTCCATCCTTAACGTTCTACCCTCATCCACAGTACTTTGTCTACCCTGTTCCACCTTTTGTTTCATATACTCAATTCGGTAATCTCGATGTTCGAACCTACATTTTTCCTTATTCATTTTATATATTCCGCCCCTCATCGCCTAATTTTTATCCTTGATCTTTTATTCTGCACCTTTTCTCCAATCTCGATTACCTATACTGATTAATTTTTGATTTATCAATTTACGTACAAGCCTCAACCTTTATTGTTGTCTATTTCATCTCCTATTATCCACATTTCATTGTGTATTTCCATATTCTACTTGCCATTCTTTATTTCCCATTCTCATTTCTTCGTTTTTCTCTCCCTCATCCTCAATCTTCTAGAGACCATTAATTCTTTATTCTTGCTACCCTACATTGTATTACTTTTCTCATCAGCTCAGTGTCCTGCACCCTATCCTTCAATCTAGATTCTCACATCCACCATACAAAATTCGCATCTTTAAAACTTTATGCTATATTTATAATTGTGCATTATTTATACTCTATTTTTTATTCTATCTTATATTCGAAATCCCAATGTTATGTTCTGTGGTCTCTGTTTCTGGTATTTTTTGTATTCCTCTCTAATTCACCAACTTGCATTTGAAATATCAATAAAAATACCAAGCATCTCACTCATATTTTATATTTTCGAAGGGTTGTTTCTATAAGAAATGATCTTACCTATAGTTATTCTAATTCTAAAAATAATTAAAATGTATTTTTATGATTCGGATTTGTATGAAATATTTAATTATCATTTAAATATCATTAGATAGTTAAATATAAATCAAAGTATCGATTGAAGCGCACCCGAAAGCAGATGTGAGCATTGGTAAGTATTTAGCGAAGACTATATAAAATAAAGCGTACAGTTGATGAGCCTAATTATCTGATCAGCGTATAAGGGCCGGTTCAGAACTCTTCTGTCGTGATCCCATTATTGGAGCCCTACTATCTCACGATCCATCTGTCTTTATATCTGATTAATATTCAAGTATTTAACTAAACTGTCTAGCTTTATCTATAAGTCTAATGGAACTATACTTATTAAACATTTTATTTAAGTCATATCCATGCTACTTTAGTGAAGCTATCGTTATGGATTGAATTATATTTCACAGATTTGTAGCGTTGTATATGTATAGTATTGCCCGCGTGATCTTTAAGTAGTTACAACATTGTCATAAACGCTTAAATACTATTTGGCATTACTTCTGGCAGACACATACTAAGAAGGAGAAATCCAAGAAATTAAATTTTTGACAAACACAAGTGAAGTTTATTAAGCGAATACCATATACCATTATTGACTCAAAAAAGAAAAAGGTGTCTCACATGTGTATTTGTTGTTGGTAATTTTCTACTTATTGTTCTTTCAGGGAAATAAAATGCTTCCACCTACCCTAGAATTGCTCATAATAGCAAATAAAGATAAAAGAAAGAATTACAAACGAAACTTAAACGTAGTTGCTGATAATAGATTTTGAGCTTTTTTAGATCAATTTTTTAGATTGCGTATTTGTATGTGTAAAGATCAAATTTAGGGGTTTGTGTTTCCTGTTTTAAACGACAGTTTTAATTTCTCTCGAAAGTTCTCATTCATTTAATAATGATATTTATTAATTTTTCGATTAAGATTGCTATTAAGATCAGTAACAGTACAACGGGTTCCTTCCTAATATTATGCGTCAGAATATTTCGACTTCAGTCGTTTCGATCCCAGCTGCGTTGTAGGTGGTAATTTCGTCTTGAGCTTTCATCTAAACGTAAATTTACTAAGGAGTAATGTTTCAGAATATTTCGAAAATATAACGCTACATAATGATTTAAAATGAGAACACCTGAGACAACCTGCCTCAGGCGACATATTGAGTAATAAGACTTTAAAGAGCCACATTTTAGGAAAAGGCGTAGCATCTACGCAAAATGAATCTTGAGTTTAAATTCAACATCACGTTGTTTGCCGAGAATTATCTGTAAAATTCATGGCGTTGTTGCAGACCCTTTAGAAGGAAAACTGTCTTATGGTTAATCTAAATTATTAAGTAACTATCCACCAGACTAGAGGTTAGTGAAATAGAATAAGATCCCTACCATTCAATTGTATGAAGTGAAATGTATGATATCTATCCATATCTATATATTAAATTTGAATCATCTAGATCGCTAGATGACGTAATATAATTCGGGAGCACTAGCCTTCAAATACTAATCAATAACAAATATTCACTGTAAACCTAAATTTAAGTGTGATTTCTAATGGCCTAATCAAGCAAGTTACGGTAAAGGTTTTTTTTTATATTTTATTTACTATTTACAATCTGTATAAAAACTACAATAAACAAAAATGATGTATGATGCAGAGTGACTTAAACTGACATGTGACTTAGTATCCACTGAAGACTAACTCTGGGATTCGTTACAAAAATTTCCATTTATCGGTTGCTTAATTTAGATACCGAAAGCTCAACATTAGTTACTGTATAAACTTATGAGGCAAGTCTAGTGGCTTAGTCAATCTTTGAACATTTGCACTGTTATCTAGAATTCTAGAAGGTTAATTGCCAGATAATTACGATGGTATTTTAATTTCTTCAAATATTTTTCACTAAATTTCACTATAGTATCTTTTACTGTGTCCAGCTTAAAATATCTGCGTTTCTAAGAAACTGAGGATCGTCGCACTTTTGATTGGAAGCGCTCAATATATTAAATATTGGTATTGGTCGAAGTGGTTGGTAAACTTCAAACCAAGTTGTTTATGTTTTTTCGTATACGTTCTTTCCATGTTAGACCTTTGTCAAAGTGCATTCGTAGATATTTCATCTCTGTCACTTGGGGTAGTGGTTTGTTATGCGTGAAGATTTGCGGTGTATTACTTATGCATTTAGTGAAAGTAATATGAAAAGATTTCAATTCATTTATTTTAATTGTCAACCTTTTAACCCATTTCTCTACTTTGCTTAAATTTGTCTGTAGCAATTATAGGGTCTTTATGTTTTACTAATGAAGCGTTGTGGTCAGCAAAAGTGGTTGTGAATATTTGAAGATCGGCTGTGCAGAGAAGATATAAGAGAGGCCCCAGTACGCTGCCCTGAGGTACATCAGATCGGATGGGGCGTAGACAGGTAGTTGCTGATCGTGATCATATTTAACTTGAAAAGGTTTTTCCTCGAGATAAGATTTGACGATAGTATAGTATGCATGAGGTAGTGAATCTTTTAGTTTATAACATAGACCGTCATGCCAGACTTTATCAAAAGCCTGGCTGTCGTCAAGCAGCCATGCAATAAATCTTCTCCTCGAAGGATTGCTTTATAAAGTCGACAACTCGATGGTGTATGGTTGTGTGTTCCTCCCTAAATCCAAATTGATGTTCTGTAATTAGGTACATATTCTTTACGATAGGCCTCAGTATCTTGGCAAGCAGCTTCTCTAGTAATTTATCTAGTATAGGTAGGAGGCTGATAGGCCTGTATGAACTTACTTAATTGGCTTACCGGGCTTTAGAATCAAGATCACTTGGGCAATCTTCCATTGCGGCGGGAAGTACCCCAGCCGCAGGACAGCAATATAGATAGTTGTTAGCATAACTTTACCTGTGCGCGGAAGTTTTCTGATGAGGTGACCTGTAATTAAATCCAAGCCAGAAGCCTTTCTTGGAAGTAATTTAGTTTTAATCAGCTCTTTGTCTTTCCTCACAGTGAATAATTCTAGTAACGGAGCCATTTGGTAAGGAGTTTGCAGTGCTTTCTTAATTTCTGTTTCTGCTGCAGGAGTATTTGACGATGGTAGAGGTTCAAACACTTTAACTAAGTGTTGTACAAAAGTTTCAACGTTCTCTGAATCAGCTGACGTTTTCTTTGCGTAGGGGAGGAACTGGTTGTCTCTGAAGTTTGATTCTTTTGGTCGCTCGCCATACCGCATAATTCGTGTCTTCTGTAGCACTTAGATTTTCAAGAAATTCTTCAAAGCATGCATTTTATTAGAGTTTTAATTATAGTTTTTAGTTTATTAGAAACTTGGTTGTAACGCATTTTGTCTGTTGGATATCTGTTAGTTTGCCAAATTATTCTGAGCCTTCTCCTTTTAGCTTCATTCGAAAGCCAAGGTGCGAGGCATTTCTTGCATTGCCGAAATGTACGTGCATTTTGAATTCGAATGATCAATCTCAATTATTCAAATCGCTCAAATACTAATCATTCTATTATTGAAATCATTCGATTATGCCTATCACCAGTTGTAACCCCTGTTCAAGTTTATGGAGCATATATAGTTTAAAGTTTTATGGAAGTATTATTGAATACTAAATTATTATAACATTGTTATGGATCAATAATGTTACGATAATTCAGCATCTGCAAAAATTATTAGATTGTTTGCATTGAAATACACTTCTGATTTTATAGCTAGAATTCTGGCAGTGGAAATATTATATATTCCAAGAACGAAAGTTCTTCAAACAGTCAAAGCAAACAGAAAGTGCTAAAATTTAATGAACATCTTGCTCAAACGATTTCTAGCTCGATAAAACAAGAAAGCATAAAGCGCAGCCCCGGATGCCCAAAAGGCAAGGCTCGTTAACAACGGGATTAATTAGGAAAATTGCAATTACCTTCACAAATGCAACAAATAAGTTATGAAAGTGCGCAATATAAATTATAGCTGCCTTGGCGACTGCATGAGAATTATGTTATCACACAAAGCAGCTTACCCTCCGGCACAAAACGGGGAGCTATTATTGCTGAAATTCTTCCTCCACGTGATCTTACGCCGATTTCGCTCTCGATTTATTAGCGGGAGCTTTATAGCTCGTAAGCATTTCTAGCTAATTTGCATTGTAGCAGCTTATTTCTTCGAGCGAGGCTTTTGTAAATTCCCCGATCTATTTTCAGATGTCTGGGGCCTGAAGAACGTAATTTTGACGCTGGAGCCCACGATCGTTCAACGATTTCATCATTGCACCCTCAGGTGTAGCTACGACTTAGAGGGTGCACCACTTTACACCGTCAAGTGGTATCGAGGTCTTCACGAGTTCTACCGATACACGCCTAACGAATATCCTAACACAAAGATCTTCCCCATCGGAGGAATAACAGTGGACGTAAGTGCTTATCTTATAAGGAAATAACAATGACATAGAATGCCTCCGGTTATAGGTCAACCACTCCAACAGTACCCAAGTTGTTCTGAGGAATGTGGAATTCAATCTCTCCGGAAACTTTTCCTGTGAAGTTACAACGGAGGAGGGTTTTTCGACGGGAGTCGATGCAAAGACTATGCTAGTTGTTCGTAAGTTGGAAATTCTTCTCTAAATTGTATGTTCTTGATACAGTAAAACGATCGAGTGACTTTGCCAGATAGTTTAAAGATTTACACAGAGCAATGTTTTCTACTGCGGCGACTACAGTTTGATAGTACTTTCGAACTTTTATCCAAGCCCGATTAAATCTAAAATAAATAAAAAAGTTTATGCACTTTATCGGTGTATTTCGAAACGCTGGGTTTTCGTTGTAGAAACATTAGCTGTTTAGCAAGTGGAAAATTAGTCGAGCACCCTTTCGACTGACAATTCATTAAAATGGATTTCAGCCGAATAAAGCAGGAAATTATACTTATCCAGGAAAATAAGCTTCATAATAGCCTCACAAATTTAAATTTCAATAAGTAGCAATCCTCAAGCTGAACTATCGTTGTTAAAAGCAGGAAGGTATCTTGTATTTGATATGTAATACAATATCATTATCTTATCAATTATTCTTGTACAAACCTCTTTTGCAACTAAATAAGGAGCATGTGCGCTTAAAAACTATTGGTTTTTCATACTGCAATAGATTTTTGTGTGTATAAACTTGAATAATATTTACATCTTGTTAGTATTTCTACTAATAATCAATATTTTACCAAAGTGTGTAATTCTTTACCCTTAATCCTGCGACATCTACTTTGAAATAGGTGATGATAACGTCTTGGAAATGTTAATCTATGTGGTTACGTGTTAGGGTTATTGGTGATTTATTGCAAACTCTTTGTTTTATCCGAAACAATGTTTAATCTAGCCTTCTTCAAGTTGTTTTTTTGTAAGAACTTCTGGAAACTTAGCGATTAAAAGTGCCCCATAGAAATTCTAACAAAGACGAGAGCACTTGGTTAAAAAACTGAAAGGTCGTTAATTTCTTAATTGTTTGTTACTTTATTTTTTTAACATTAATATTGATTAATAGCCAAAACCAATAGTATTAACAATTTCAACGACGTGTATTATATGATACAAATATATTCTTAAACAGAAAAAATAGTATTACTCATATGTTGAAATCAGGTATTTATAAATTAAATTGTACACCATGTAATTCTATGATATAGATCAGGCAATTAGATTGTGATAATATATGCAATACAATAAATTAAAACGTATACACTAAAACTTGTTAGAATACAATCGTACCATCAAATAACCTGCATATAGCATTTTACATTTTGGGCGTTAATTGGATATAAGAAAATCTTTTCAACCATGGAACCATTTAAAACCCTCCTATTAATAGGTGAGCAAACTGAGCTTCAATGTTTATCCTTATTAAATGTTTTGAAATATAAAACCAGAAGCAAGAGTCGCTGTGTGTGATTTACTATGAGATCGAAATACATATTACGCCACATAAGGCTGGCAAGTTACTAAATTTATACAGGGTGTCCTTTAAATGCCTTAAAAGCTTCAGGTAGAATTTTTCCTTTATGA
>JABXWE010007993.1:0-40813 GCA_014611495.1 Limonius californicus
ACTGACATTTCAAATTCAAATCGAACTACCAACATCGTAAAAAAACAAACTAAAAACAGTACGATTATAGGCCTCCTTAACGTACTGTTTTTAAGCTAAAACAGTGCGCTTAGAACGGCTTTATAAAACCGAAATAGAAAAAGAAAATTAAATTTGAGACTTATGTATAAATACGTTGACAGTGACCGAGTTAATAGGGAAATGTTCATGGAAAAGAAGGGGGTTTTAGCAGGAATGTTTGTCGAATGTTTATTTGAAAAATAAAATACTCCAGAACGAGGTGTCCGGATGCGAACACCTGATCTGGAGCATTTCATTTTTGAGGGGTAAAATGCTGTGGTATACAGGTGCTGTTGTCTTGCTTGGTAACGGAGAGTTAAGGGAACGGAAAGAAAAATAAAATAAACAAGCAATTGTTTTCTGGGTGTGGGAGAAAAAAGGTGTTGTACAATTGTACAATTTAAAAAGAAAAATAAAGCAAGTTCTAGTGTAACGAAAGTGGTTTTTCTGGGTGTTCTTAATAAAATTGGTTTAAAGAAAAGGTTGCAGCGATCCTTAACCTGAGATAAGGATTTGTTTTTTTGAAAGGTGTTCTATCATGGATGCTGAGCTGAATACACGGGTTATTTGCTGATTGCTAAGGCAGAAAAGGGCTCATAGCAATATGTTTTTCTATATTCATATACTCAAGTTCTATTTTCCATCCGCCGGCTGCATTGAATTGTAACGATTATCAAGCTGCCTGACCTGAACCTGCTTAATAATTCTTCCAACACTAAACCTGTCGCAGTCAATTACTTAAAGATATATTATTAAAAGATTATTCACGTTTAACACGTTTCTTCATTTAAATCAGGAAAGTATTACAGAGAATAAAAATTCGGTTTAATACGAAGACATGATAGCCGGGTTGCCGTTTAGCATTATTAGTGGTGCGGCAAATGCAACTGTGTAGGTAGAACCGTAAGTGTATAATATGCTTCATTGTTATAGTATTTAAATTGCTAAGAAAAATACGTAAAACAAACAACAATATTCTAGAGAAAAAACACAAGCTCTGAATATTAAATTTTTTTGTGCGATTGTCGAATCTAAGTTCTGCAAAATTGGTTTCGCAGTACAGTTAGATGAATTTAATTGTCAGTGTCCGTTGCAGCTTCAAATAATTACTTGATAATTGTCTCTCATTTGGCTTGGTAATACTAAGTAGGTCGATTTTGTTGTATAATTATGCAAGGGTTTTGATGGGTATATCTTATTAGTTTTTAAATATATGTGACATATATGTAACTCCATATGCAGTTCAACCCTCTCTACCTCTTATATCCAAACCCTGGGCTAATATATGCCCTAGAATCTAGATTTACAAGTCCATCATATAGACTGCATATTTTTAATCAGATTCTGACATCAGCAGGAAATTAGGTGTTTCGTTGGATTCTAGCGGTGCTGGAACGCAATGTACCGAACTACTTTTCTTATAATAACATTTGCCGCAAACCCTAATAAAATACAATTAGCATTTAGGTGCTTACTTCGCAGTTACGCATATTTACAAAATACGAAACTTACATTTAACGCAGCTAATTAATTTTTTATTAATAGTTAATATAATAATTAAACTAAAAATTACAGGTTGTTTATGATGACAATGATGTTAAAATATTATCGTTGCGCAACATTGAAAAATTGTATTGTGTTGTAAAACTGTATTTAGAATTTTCCGTCGTAATTGTTTGAAAGCCAACACACTGAGATGTTTTCGGTCTGGTAAACGTTCAGCGTAAACTCTGGAAACTAATCCACAATTTCTTGGCGCTCTCCCAATGTAAATACCATTGCAACAATTTAATTTTCTGAAAAATTCATATTACACACTTTAACTGAATTTTCAACCAAACAGCCAATAACACAACAAAAATGCTCTTTTGCCGACATTGTTTTAACGGAAGCCTGATGATTGGTTGCTTTTCTGTTTAATTTCTTTTTTGTTTTAAACAGCTCGGTAAAAATACATGTTTTTGTAGTTTAAAATAATAATAAATAATAATTAAATTAAAATAATAAAAATATCTATAAATAAATCAAATTTTAAAAAATGCATTGATATGTTATTTGAACAAAATAAAATTACACCTTATTATAGTTGGAGCAAACTCCTAGTAGCGAATGTTAAGCTGTTAACTTAAAGATAAGCTGCAAGTTTTAGGGTCGTTGCAGGTAGGCAATCAAGAATATATTTAGAAAAATTTGTCAATGGATAAATTAATATCTGATACAAGCAGAAATGCTTAAAGCAATACTTTATATTTAAATTACATAATATACACAATTGACACGCTTTTCTAATATTATTAAACGCAAATCTACATTTTATTTATTTAATTTACTCAGACTCGATGTCCCTAAATTCTGATGTATCAGAGTGTGAATCGCAGCTCCTAAATTAATTATTAAAGGTTTGATTTCATATTTTTGAGCATACTTCTGTTCAACCTTAACGATGTGTTCTACGCCATTTTCCTAATGTTTATCAATTTCACAAGCAGCATCTCTGATAAGTCCCAGAATATTGTCGCTTAACCTAGGAGAAATATTTCTTTTCCTGGCGTTTGTTTTCAAATGGCTCCACATCATTTCGATCGGATTAAATTCGCAAAAATAAAGGGGAAGGGCAGTTTCATCAAAGAATATGATTTTTTTAAATTCTGCGTTTCTATTAGTTTTAACAAAGCAGATTTAGTTTTAACATTGTCAGGAATAGAAACATTATATTCATTTACAAATTGTATCATATGTGCTTTTTCGCGCGTTGGTTGGCTATCTTCTTAATGTGCCTAGAATGGCAAGATGTGTTATCCATCACAATCACTCTGTTTACCGGAATGTTGGGAAATAAAAATGTATTATCGTGACTTTTGGTAGGTGTCTAGAAAGCCATCATGTAACTGCGACTGGTCAAAATTACGACTGAATTTAGCCAGAACGATCACCAAATTAACATACTTTAGAGAACAAATTCATTTGCAAAACAAATTTAATACGATTACCTACATCGTTAGTGGACAACAGCATTCATTATAACGTTAAGATATTTAACAATATTCAAGGAATAGATCTGTCATCCGGTAATTGTAATTTAAGCTTACCTAGATACTTCTATTATAACATTTTATAATATATATTATAATTATAACCAGTTTCAATAAAAAGTTGCATCGCCGGATTTTACTGACATTGCCAAGAAATTTAAATGCGGCTCTGATCAAAGACCAACAAGCAGTAACGCTGTTGTTCAGAGATTACATGCTAGCTGCTGACTGGTAATCGCATTTGCGTAGGGATTTGAACATTAGCTACTAAAAGCTTGGTCCTACTTTATCTACCAACTTTTCTGTTATTCCTATTAGCTTCTTAATAATTTCTAAATATTTTCTAATCAAAAAACACAAGTCATCTAAAACTGCACATAAGTTTAAATGTCATTGAACGACAAGCTCAAAAATGTGAAAATATACAGGGTGTTCCATTCAGAAAATAAAATATTAAGAGCAGAATTTTATTGAATATGGTTGTAAACTAAAAAAAGTCTGTATAAGATATTTAAATTCTTAACAGTACGACACTTATCTGAAAATGTAAATATCTAAACAACAAAATAACTTTAAAAAATTATATCCGGTTCTTTATTAATTATTTCCAAAACTATTAGCAATTCATCGTTGTAAAGATAAAAAATAAGAAATCCAACAGTGTAATAGTATATAGGATGTCCTATTTAAAGTAAAGAAGGTGTCTATTGTGCCAGTAAAACAGAACACCCTGTACAGTCTGCAATAACTTTGGGTTATGCACAGTAATCAAGCAAACAACTTTTGTATATAAAATTTTCGTCAATCTGCTATAATAAAGACATTAGGGAACAAAAGTGCACTATTATGTTACCTTGTATAATGTAAGTTTTTCATCCCACAATAGTTTCAAAATAATTTCTACTGGTATCACTATAGAACCAATCCTTTCATTACTCTGTTAGATATAGAAAGAATATGCAGCAGGTAGAAGAATAAAGTTTCTATTCAATCAGTTACTTTAAATACAATAATTAATCATATCATTGTATATGAAATAAACGTAAGATACATAAACAGCATTTTGTAGCCATGTCCGATTTAAGGTTTGCTGTCGTTCGTCGTTCGCTAACAGCCTCTTTGTCTTAGTGTTGGACATTGGCGTCTTTTCCTCCACGTGCTTCTCCTGAGCTCTAAGGTTGAAACACGTAGGACTTAAGGTTGAACACGAATTTAGGTCTACCTCTTAAGGAGAATAGGCAATGAAAAAGAGCTAATGAATACGATTAAAAGAAGAAAAATCGCCTACTTCGGACATATTCTAATAAACGAAAAATATAAGTTACTACAAACGATAATTAAAGGAAGGATACATGGAAAGAGAAGGGTGCGAAGACAAAGATTATCTTGGCTCCGCAACATACGAAATTGGACAGGAATGACGGCTTTACAACTGTTTTGAGTAGCTGAAGATCGAGAGATGTTTAACCAAGTGATAACCAACCTCTGAAAACGGAGAAGGTCTAAAAAGAAGAAAGAAGAAGAAGATTAATCGCTATTTTCTATTAGTCGTTGCATTGCACCGATAAGTAATGTCAAGAAAAGACATACAATAATCATACAAAAATTAATTACAAATAGGAACATTCGCAGTTGCGATTAACGTGTGGGCTGTAATTTGTGGACAACGAATTATTTATCAATTTTTATTGTCTGACGATAGCAGTCAATACATAGGATATCTGCCGATTTTTAAACTGATATTGCTCCTGCAGTGACTATATTATTTCCAAATGCAAATGGTAATGTGATAAATGGCTGGCCTCAACAACATGGTTCTTTATACATTGGGAATTATAGATTCGTTAATATTTGGAAGAAGAGTAATGAGTGACCAGCCATACCTATAGGCTTTACTGCCTAGATCATGTGGTTGTCTAAAAAGTAGAGCTTATCGAGACAGCCCAGCTAATTTAGATCTTAAAACTCAGTTAACGTAGGACATGGATTAATATCAACAAAATGTTTAGAAAACTTCACAATCTGCATGTAATCGCCGATTATGGACTGTAAATGGTCCACATTCACATTTGACCTCTTTTAGTAATTGTGTTAAAAAACATAGTTACTTAAACATTGGCTTTTATACGCGGTTGATCATTTCTCAAGATTAATTCTGATTTTGGATTAAGGGCGTGTCAAATCAACAATGCTTTGTAATTAAAAACACGTAAACCTATAATTATCTGGATCGTGGAAGCTATATTACCATATTTACGACTAGGCATGTGTAAACCGGAAGAAGGAAAACCATATTATGATTACACCTCTATGTTATTGTTTCACTTTTTCTCTTCATTTATGCAGTTCCGTTTTCCTCTAGGAAATTAACCTGACATTTTTGTATGGAATGTATTATTCAATCATTATCTGGCGTGCTCTTTTTGTGATGGGTGCATAATTCTCGCTAGTGTGTTTCTAAGTAGAACTTTAAATTTGGTAATAGGTTCCTTGGATTTTTTATTACTAACGGGTTTTCAAAAAAGGGGCGTGAAGTAGGTAGCCGTTCAGTTTTATTTACGCAGAGGCACGTCGGAGTTTATTGATGCGTACACATAATTATGTTCACTTGTAAACTTGACGTTGGATATAATAGAACACGAATATTCAACGTGAGAACTTATAGTAAAAGGTAGTTGCTAACCCCCTCAAAAGATTTTAAAACTCTGGGCTTAATTAAATTGATACTAATTACTAAAATTTCAACACATAAAGTTGTTTTACTATATTAGGTGATAAATTCATGCAGAAAGGTGCATCTGCTGTCATAAAATAATTATAACTTTAGTATTTTAGGACCATTTTCCATTATCTTTCAAAGTTTTCACATTACGGTTCTGTGGTCGCCCACTTCACTTCTTAGTGGTAATGCTTTCTGTTTTGCACAAACATTATACGCATCCTTTTGTAATTTAAATATTAGAATTTTTTATAGTAAGTGGTGATGTATATTATATTGGGCACACCTGGGAACCTAATATTTATTTATAAAATATATGCGTTTATTACTCATTAACATTAACAGGAAAATCTGTGGAAACAGCACTTCATGATCTATTGTACAGGATTGAGAAGGCGCTGCTCCACAAAGAGATAGCCCTCGGAATCGTTTTAGACATAGAGGGGGCGTTTGACAATGCCTCCTACAACTCGATATGCGCTGCGGCAACGGAGAGGGGGTTTGACAACACCATCATAAAGTGCATCAAAAACCTGCTCCAGTCGCGAGCCATCAAGGTCACCATCCACGATGGAAGTAGGACAGCCTATGCTACCATAGGGTGACCGCAGGGGGGAGTACTCTCTCCCCTGCTGTGGAACTTGGTAGTAAACAGCTTGATCACTGACCTAAACAATCAAGGTCTTTATACTCAAGGTTACGCGGATGATGTAGTAATCTTGGTCACTGGTAGATTCCACGGGATAGTCCTAGAGATTGCTCAACATGGACTGAATACCGTAGAACGCTGGTGCAGAGAGCATTCGCTGACGGTCAACCCAACGAAGACCAAAACAGTGCTCTTTACCAAAAGAAGGAACCTACAAGAAAGGGTCCTTACCTTATACAACACTCCCCTAACCTGGGACTTCAAAGTAAAATATCTGGGCGTCATACTTGACCAGAGACTTACTTGGAGACACCATGAAGAGAAAAGAGCAAGGAAAGCAATTGCTACCTTTTGGATTTGCAGACGTGCCTGTGGCACAACCTAGGGGTACAAACTAAAGGTAGTACACTGGATGTACATAACCATGGTAAGACCTATCATCGCGTATGCAGCGCCTATCTGGTGGAAAGGCGCAGATACACAAAGACTGGGAACAAGCCTCAATCGAGTGCAGCGTTCGGCCTGTGTGGGCATTACGAGTGCACTAAGAACAACACCAACAGCTGCTGTCGAGGCGCTAATAGGTCTCCCAGCACTGCCAATGGCAGTGAAGTCGGAGGCACTGCTAGGGACCTGGAGAGTAAAGCAATTAAACTTATGGACACCAGAGATCTGCTGCATGGGGGTAGACCGACCGCATGGTACCAAGGTATACGTTCGACAGAAACTTCGAAATCAACATTCCCACCAAAGAGGAATCGGCAGAAAATTCCCAGGATCTACTTGCCAATACGGGACTAATCTGGTTTACAGATGGATCCAAAATGGCAGGCGGAACTGGAGCAGGCATATTTGGACAGTCCCCAAGAGTAGAACTATCTACACCATTGGGGACTCATACGTCAGTGTTTCAGGCGGAAGTAGTAGCTATCTCCGAATGCGCTGATGAATCTACTCGTAGGGCATACCAAAATTTGCCAACACGATATACTCAGACCGCCAAGCGGCTTTTAAATCGCTCAGCAATCCTAAGAAAACCTCGCGGTTGGTATTAGAATGCTGGGAAAAACTACAGACGATGGTGCAGCGTAACGTCAGATTGACGTTGTGTTGGATACCGGGACACAGTGGGTTTCAGGGTAACGAACACGCTGATCGGATGGCCCGGATGGGCTCCTTTGAGCACCTTTGGGGACCCGAACCAGCAGTGGGCGTACCTCAAAGCTCGATTAAGGCCACTAATACAGGACAGACTGAGAAATCAGCATGTCCAAACGTGGAAACAACAACCGTTTAGGCAAGCGAGACTTCTCATAGAAGGACCAGCTCAAAAGCAAACAGACTTCCTACTAAATCTTTGGAGGAAAGACATCAAGGCCATAGTAGGCCTCTTAACAGGCCATGGCCATCTGAACAAACACCTAACCACATTGGGAATCGGAAACGATGCCCTCTGTCGGAGGTGTAAAACAGAAGAAGAAATCTCTATTCATGTACACTGTCGGTGTGCAGCGCTTGCCACTCTCAGATTCAGGGTCTTTGGGGTCTGGTTTCCAGAACCTGAGGACAATCGAAGAGCCCCACTGAGACAGATCCTGGCCTTCATCAGAAGGTCGGATCTGCTCTAATGAGGGACGCAACAGACAGTATGCACAATGGATCAGAAGGTCTGAGTGCTGCACATCTGGGCCCTGTCAATTTAGAAATAGAAATAGATCCTCATTAACTAGCATGATCCCTTGCTGGTCAGTGTAAAATTGCCGATAGATTGTTTTTAAGTAAAACTCTTTTATAAATATATCATTAATTATATCATGAATATTAATTGAAAGAACTTAATTGTAAAAGCTTTTTACTAATTGTTTAGAAGGTTTACAATCCTGGGTTTGACTAAATTGACAATGTTCTTTTTAAATTTAAATAGTTTTGCAATAGTAGGTGACATTTTAATGCACAAATACGAGGTTGGACTAATATGAAATGGGATTGGTACTGCTGCGGACGCTATAAGAAGCTGACTGTTTCCAAATCATATCCAAATTGTAGCTCGAACTTTCGTCGACACATAGCTAAAACGGCATCCTGTCAGAACATGCGTGGTAGGCTGTGCATGCGAATGAACAAGTTAGTGCAGCTGCCACATGTGACACAAGTCAACTGTGTACGGCGATGAGGCAATGTCTCGTACTCGCGTTTTGAGTGGTTTGCCAGATTTCGTGAAGGCCGGCAGGACCTTTACGATGATCAGAAGCAGGATGGTCCGATCACAACGAGTAACCCCGTAACGATCGAATAACTCCGACAACTTGTGGCGGCTGATCGACGACTGACACTGAGACTGATGGTGCAGGAGCTGAGTATTAGCCGTGAAACCATTAGAACCATTTTGGAGAAGGATTTGAAGAAAAGGAAGGTCTGTGCCAAATTTGTCCCGCACAATTTGACCGCTGAGCAAAAAGCGCATAGAGTGGACACTTCCCGCGGCTTCATTGCAACAGCCAACAGTGACCCAAATTTTCTGGATTCAATTGTTACTGATGACGAGTAGTGGTGCTTCCAGTACGACCCAGAAAGTAAGAGACAAAGCAAGGAATGGCTATGGAAGACGTCTCCCAGGCCAAAGAAATTCCGTCTCCAAAAATCGAAAGTGTAGACCATGCTGATCACTTTCTTCGACAGTCAAGGCAACATTCACAACGAATTTGTGTCACCGGGTGTCACCGTCACTAGCCTGTACTACTAAGGGTGTCATGACGCGTCTACTAAAACGCATTCGATGTGTGCGACCGTGTGGCACCTTTTACACGACAATGCCCCTGTGCCTGCCTTGATTGTGAAGATGTTAAATGTCCCAGTCTTAGAACGTCCACCCTATTTTCCGGATCTGTCTCCAGCGGACTTCATGCTGTTTCCTCAGTTGAAATTGACCCTCAAGGGAAGGCGCTTTGACGACGTGGAAGGCATTCAACGGAATGTTACCGCCGAACTAAACGTACTTCCTTGCGACAAGTTTAAGCAGGCTTTCCGCGACTTGTATCGTCAATGTCAACGGTGCGTAGAAGTCGAGGGAGATTACTTCGAAGGACGCTAGTGGTATTTTCACCTATGGCTACCTCACATGCTTTGTATTTGATCCATACCGTTATATATTTGTCCGACCTCGTATGTATTTGTCATAAAATAAATAAGAATGGGAGCTTCCAGGTACATTACCAGCATCGATAGTTTTGTAGTACGTTTCAGTGGTCGTCCACTTTACTTCTTATTGGTAACGCTTTCTGTTTCAGAAAACAATTTTGTACTTAGGTTTAAGGATGAATAGAATTCTTTATAGTCAGCAGTAGCGTATGGATATTTTTATAAGCTGTTTTTTATTGAATATCTCCGTGTCTTATTAATCTTGGTTGCATCGCTAAAGTATTATTTGAACATACAGAATTTACAGAATTTTGTGGCAATAAAATCAAAAGGATATAGAAAATAAAGGGCGTTTTACTTTTAAAAGCCATATATCAGTGGGACGCCATGGCGACGTCGCCAGCAGCATCGCCATGGCTACCTTTGGCATCTGCGGGTCGCCGGATAGAGGAGCCAAAGAAGACGCCAAGAGTCGCCGACACGCGTAAAATCGAATTATCTAAAAATTGACATGGAAGAGATTGCTCTTGTTCTATGTGTACGTTGAAAAAAAATCGGAAAAGTTAGTTCTTTCCTTCATAAATATCCACAACTTCTTCCCAACATTTTATCTTCAAGTCGTGGGAGGAATATTCCGCGGGGGCTATTCTAAAACGATGGTCTATTTTCAATTTCTGTAATGAGTCTTTCGGTATTGGAAGTGTTTATTTTAAACAAACGGCGCGAAAGTGATGAGTGCACAGAAAGGGATGTCCAGTTGACTCGTGATTGAATAAATACTATGTATTTTGTTGGAAGCGTTGCCAATGCGGCGACGTGGCCAACCGTAGCGATAATCGGCTTTCGGGATGGCGACGCTTCTGAATAGGTCACGTAGTCAGCCGTTTCCACGTCAGATACCGTCATATAATTCAATACATTATGTTTGCCAACGTGGCTGTGTCGTCCCGGTGAGATAAAACTCACGGTGTTTTGTATGGTCGCAGCTAGTAATCACAAATAGCTATGAAAACACACGACTCTATAGTATGCCTATGAATACATTTGACAGTTACTTTTAGTCAACTACCTGAGGAATCTACATCTGTAACAAAATTCATCACCGGGTTACTTGTTCCTCTTGTACGAATATCTGCTCTATATATTTCACCACACAGATCATTTGAAAAGAGACGATCCCCTTATTACATTTACAAACGGCCACTTTAGTACTTTTTAGCGTAGCTATAAAGATGTTATTTATTACTTTAATTTCGCACCAGATACTTTTGTTTGTAACGATTTTTTTAAAAGACATTCGTTGTAGGACGCCGATGTTGTATTCTGTACAAAAGATACGTATATTTTAAGAGTCTGATAATTATTCGGTAATTTCAATGCAAACTTTGACAGCAGACATAAAATTCAAAGAAGTAATGGTAAATAATTTTTAATTAGAAATTAATTCGTTCTACTCTCTATACGTTATTACCTTCGTTGGGGAGCTACTTCATTTAAGGCAATAGTAACGAATGGAAACGTAGATGTATACTTTTACAATGACAAATCACTATGTTCGTATTTCCGTGTCACCTGGGTCTTAGTGACGTCTACCTGAATGCTGGAAATCAATGCAGCAAATCTAAAAGACAACATATAATTTATAAGATATTATATTAGTGATGGAGTCTTGGTAAGAAAATTAGATAAATCTTGACATTTGGGTGCCTTACATTCTTAAATGACGTTACTGTGTAATATGGTAGCAGAACTTCAATGAACTATATCTACATTTATCTTAAACGTAGGTTCATTTTACCGTATTTTTGCACTACTTTTGCAATTTTGTATCACCAGTTTATATGATCTTTTGACAATTGTTTCACTGATTCTACTCTTGGAAATGTTGTATAGTAGTAAGAACCACAACTGGAAATTTTAGGAGCAGTATGGAGTAGTATAAGTTAGGCTTTCCTAGGATACCTTTCCAAACACGTTCAATTTTTTGTAGTATTCAAGTTCCAGGATATGATTAAGAAATTATAGCGTGCAAATAATCTCATTAACAATAATTTAAACACCAGTAAGGATTAATTAGTAAAGTCACATTACAGTTCGCGTTCACTTAATCTAGCGGTTTTAAACCAACACTAAGTAATTTATTTTCGCAAAGAACGATGGTTTTTTAACATATTTGTACAACTTGGTATATTTAAACAATGACTTAATTCTAAATACTGTACATATTCATCTAAAACTACTATTAGCACTAGCTAAGACTTACATTCAGGCTGGACAACCGTTTTGCTAAATTTAACATATGATTATATCAACGAATACATAATGTAGTATCAGTAAATAGACAGTTAAGGTTGTAGTAACCAAAACCCTTACTTGTTAGCCAAACTTTAGGTAAGCTTATTTACCAACTTAAAAATATCCTTCGATATGGTAATAAACTACCAAACTTAACAAAGGGTTTGTGTAGCAGACCTTTACCATATTTCTCAATATTGTTTACATATAATGCACTACCCCAGCCTTTCCAACACTATTCTACTTATGTTTGCTAAAATATAATATCAGAAGGGATTTTATAGACCCACAAACATTTAAAGATTAAACCCAGGTATACTACAGAGATAATTAAAATAAGGAGCCTATTATTTCTTTTTAAATAACGCTGGTAGATAAACATAACAAGAATAGTCCTATCAAAAATCTAAAATGCCACAAATCTGAATTATTTCTTTTTCAATAGAGCTGATAAATAAATGTAGAGAAGTCTACAAAAAAGCCCATTCACAAAATGATTTTACGCTGCATGGGAGCACCTAACGTCAAAACCGTAATAAAACCTGCACATATCTATACTTAACCCATTATGTTACAACTGCAACTGGTAATGTAGCAGAACGTCGTTAATCGTTATTGTAGCTTTTCCCCTGATCGCTCTTTCCTGTAACAGAAGTAAAATTGTTTACCTATCCATATTTATTGAACCTTTACAGCTAGCCATGGAGCGACATTTTAAATAAATAAATTAATTAACTTTAACTGAAACACAACGACATCAGGGGCATTTAAAACGAATAGTTATTCTCCGAAGGCATTTGACCTGCGTATGCAATATTGTGGCTTTCTGGAGTGTTCAAGCTTCTGTGCCAACCGCCTCCTCCATGACTATGTCCGTATCCGGAATCAGCACTGGTAGTGTAGACGACGTGTGAGGACTCACCTCCTCCACCTCCGCCGGATTTTTTGAGGGCGCTTATCGCGGCTAACATAAGCGCCATTTTGGAACCAGCAGAGCAGCACCGGCTAGGAAAGCAATTTTTCCCATGAACATTTGTCCCATCATCCCCATCATTGCCAAACCTCCCATCATGAGCATGCCTCCCTTGCCACCGCCTTTCTTCTTTCGACCTGAAAGCAGTATTAGTCAATTGCAGTGGATTGTTCAATAGAATTCTGTGTTAATAATTAAAATGGGTTGTAATAAAACCTTTAGTTGATGTTTCCATATATAAAGGGTTGGGGCTGGAAGCCTTACTGATAATGGTACAACTTATGGTGATAATGTTAAACAGAAGCTTATATAAATATATCGCTATTACATATCAAATAAAGAACCTTTAAACAGCATTCGATATGAAGATACGGCTCTTATATAGAAAAATCGATCGAATACAAGTCGATACGTCGCAAAGCTAATTTAAACTTTATTTTTTATTGCAATTTGTTAACTGTAATAGAATGATTATGGCCACTCAATTAAATAATAACTTAAAAACGGTTTGTTGAAGCATGGGAATCCATATGGTATGCTGCTGCTGAACCTTACTACAATTTGTGATATAACAGATTTATAAATTAAGAACTGTTTTAAGTAGTAATTTTATCTTAATCTGATTGCTATAACTTAATATATCTTATACAGCAGATTATATGTTGCGTTAGTTTAATAATTAACATAAGGCAAATGTACGATTAATTAATAAATGGTAAATCCTCAATTATTGCCGGTTAACCGTAAATCCAACAATTATACAGCTACCACAAAATTACAGTTTATCTAATTATTACGTTAACACTGAGTGGAATGAAAAAAAATGGTGTATTTAAAAACGCCGAAGAAGGGTTACTTTAGATTTCTTGATGGCTTACCTTCAAAGGCGTTAGCAAGGCTGAACTTGACGTTCCTTGATTCGAAGTATTCTTCAACTTTGCTGTACAACAGGCTGTTGAGTTTCACGCTTCTTTCGTTTGCATCTTCAGGTAGTTCATTATCCATAAGATTAGGCCTATAGTTTGGGTCCCTTTCGATTTCAATAAGGTCGAAGATCCTCATGGGTTTTTCGCTCATTACCGTGCCATTCAAGACATCCAAAGCTTCTTCTTTTAAGCAGATTATGGGTCCTGGTCTTGATAAACACTCGCGAATGCGCCTAAACAATGTAGGTTCTTCGGCATCACACTGTTGTAATACGGTGGTCAATGACAAGGTGATTATTACCGCTTTAAGGGCACTTGAGGAACACATGATGTTATTAGAAGGAAAGTTACCCGATTTTGACTTCTGTTTAAGGAGGAGTTGTCGTTTTATACAAAGCATGCACTATGGAGCATGTATATTCAACGGCCAAGATAAATACTTACTCACGGCGTTACACAAGATGTGTTACAATTAGGTTTTTAAGCTATTTTTTACGCTTCTTGCAGATAAAATTTAATACGGTGTTTGCTTTTAATGTTTACTCGGAGTTTATTTAAATTCGGTTTTTTAATACGTGCTAACGGGTTTTAAACTGTCTACTCTTGTTTTGTGATTCTAACACACCACAGCAACGAAAGATGTCATACGAAGAATAATCGAACAAATTGTATTTGACAAAATACTTGTAACTAGCATGTTTAAGTTAACATCGACCCTACTACTACCCACTCAAGTAAATCAAAAAGGCAGATATTTTATGGCAATTCTAAAATAAATAGAGCAAGTAGGTTTCGACATGGTTTCGTGTTGTTTTCAATACATCTTCAATTGATGAAGAATTTGTTTCCTATAATTAGTTTCGATAATTTTATGAATTACAGCAGCTATATTTTGGGATTATTTAGAAAGTACTGTTTTTAACATAAATGTTTCCAAACGGTATTTGTTACTATAACTGACACATATTTTGATTACTGGTATGTCTTCTGCAGAAATTCAAGGCAGAATTAATTTTAGGAACTTTTTGTATACATAGAGAGTTATTACTCGTTAATAGATAAAAAATATGTCCTAGCTTAGTCTGCGACACAAGGCACTCTTATTATCTTTTTGAGCAAAATAGCATCTTTGTACTAAAAATTAGGCATTTAGATGGCAGATAGCAGTAAAATCACAGAGCATGCAACAATAAAATGCACTTCACATACGCTAACTACTCTCCAACTTAGAGCTAGCGATCACAAAAAATAATTAACTTCATTGTGTTCCAATTCTGTTACTTTTAACGGCATGATTTTACTGTTGTATGCAGAGTAATACAAAATTAATATTGTTGCTAGTACAGGATTTGAAGACCTTGAGTGTTAATTGATGGAAAAAATGTAAACTCTTATATCTATTTTCGATTTGAAAACGTCCGGGCACAATATAGCAAAATATTTTAATACATATTGGTATACTTTTCTGACGTAAAAAATAGTCTATATAGTTTATAAAATTTGAAATCAAAAGGCACATACAAAGCCAATAAGTAATAATTTCAATTTTGTACAATTGCATTAGCAAGTAATTTAATATAATAAAAACAGAAAAGTTCTTACCCCTACACCAATTGGTACATGGGGTTTTATCGATTATATATTGCTGTGTTACAACATGCTCTAATTGAGAGATCTTAACCTATTACTAAATCTAATAAAGCTATATTACGATACCCTATAAAAAATAGGCAAAAATTTTAGTCTAATCACGCATAAAACAAGTACGAGGTCAATGAATGATTCCGATCTTCAAAAAATGGTTCGTTAAAGCTGTATAACTTTCCTGGTAGCAAAACTGATTGTTTTGTTTATATTCACTTTCAGAAAAGCATAGAGGATACTTTTCAACCTTATCTGTGCATTCTTGGCTTAAATTAACAAATCTAAGTAAAAATGTAGTGATTTTGACAGCTTGCTACAATAATGTAAATTTGTGAATTTAATACTTTTCTCTTGTGGAAAAATATACTTGTAACAGTGTCCTCATGTGTTTAAGGAAGCTTTATGTTAATTTTGATTAACATTGAAACTGTTTTTAATAATTTATTTATAATTTAATACAAAATTAATAGTCAACTTTCTTATGCTTTATTAGAAATATGCCGTGAAAGGTATCAATATAATAATTTAAAATTTTGTAGGGAACATTTTGGTGTTTTTTTTTTGTGAAAATTTAGTAATAAGATAGATTTTGTGTTTTATATAATTTTGTAATTGATTTGGTCAATTTAAATCTCCATTTTGATTGGTCGAATCCATTAGGGTTCACCAAAAAATTTGATTGTGTTCACTTGTTGCCAGGCAATCGTCGACAAATATGACACATTTTGTTTTTAAAACAAAGTTAATTCTCTGAATCGAGAGCACGCACATTTTGCAACTCCGCAAATATTATAATTTGTGTTAAAAGTTTGTTTATATAAGTTTAAATAAATAGCTTCAACGTTTATCTACGTGTTAGAAAGTGTTTTCTTCCGTCTACATACGTGAAGTTGTGAAAATCTGTGAAAGATTCCAATTTTCGCTAAGACCCCGGGTAGCGTGGGTCGATCCATATTTGTTCCACCAAAGAAGCGTCGGTAGATTGTGGATTGTTTAGAAAAGTGGACACCAACTTCAATGTCAATTGTGAAAAGTTAATAGCCTACAAGAAATAATAAAATATTATTATAGATCCATAAAGAAATGAAAAGGAAGATCGTCGTAATATTAAATTGCAGGAATTTAACCAATTAATTAAAAAAAAAGAAACCTCAAATAAGAAAATTTGCCGTAAAGAATTGAGGTTAGAGTGTTAAAATGCTCGTACGAAGTTTAACGAACAATAACTAGTATATTAATATGGAAGAGTGCTAACAAGAGCTCAATCTACTTACTGTTTCCTGTGATTTGGATACCACTAACAACAATTGACATCACTTATTTGATAAACAACAAACAAGCCCGGTCAACCTGTTCCTGGGACGTGCAAAGTTCATTATGTGCTATATCAGTATTTCTGGCCAATCCTGCTTTGATTTCAATTCTCCGGACAGAAGTGCATTCATCAAATTTTGAACCCAACGAACGGTAAAATGTTCCAGTGTAAGGAAAAATAATAATTAATTTGAAAAGAGTAATAAAATTATAATTGTAGTTTTATTGTATTGATTTTTAATGACAAACTTGAATTGCATAATGTGTTAAAAGGGAAAGCACTGATAATTTGAAATTAATTTTGATAACTAAAATTTTAACTTTATAGCCATCTTGATTTTTCCCTATGTTTTCTTTGTGTTTGTACTTGTTTGTTACCAGCTGCGAGAGTTCATACAGTACGACCAATTATGACAACGGCCCTGAGATCTACAAATAAGGTTTGTGTTGTGTTGATTTGTGTTGGTTAAACAATTTATGAGTTTGTTTATTATTGATATTCATCTAGAGGAGGATATCTCAATTAAGATTTATATATTGTTTTTGGCGCCCAACGTAGAAAGTTTAACCGGTCACGATATTTAATTTTTTAACCATTCACAATTATTTTATTTTATGAAAACCCAACGTAGGGTTAACACAGCATAATTTATTTGCCTCCGCAACAAGGGGCATATCACAGCAATATGTATATATATATATATATATATATATATATAAACACACTCCTTATGAAAATATACAATAGAAATGATCAAATCACTCTTAGACTTTACTTTGCATATATACGAAATTATCAGTGTGTCTTACTTTCAAATCTCATAGTCTACTTGTTATAATCAATAATTTGCGGATCTTCTTCTTCTTCTTCTTCTGTGTACAGGCCAATAGCATCTTAATTACCTATAATTAGCGGGTTCTGTGAGCCCTCCTTGTACGTACGACCGGTAGGAGCCTAACCTAACCCATCGAACAGAGAAATCTCACTACATAGTTTACGACTGTCAAAAATGTTCCTATGGCAACCTGGATCAACGACTTTATGTGCCCTTCGAAGCACGACCGGTTGCATATGCCACTATATTGGTCCACCTATCCGAGTATTGACCTGCACGAATAATATTGCACTACGAATTGCGGTCTGTCGTTTTCTAATTGTATACTATATAACAATGTTACAACTTATTCAGTGTGTGACTATAAACAATACAGATTAAAACAGAAATTTATAATATATTAATGGGTATTGGTCGAGAGCTAGAGGATGGCGCATTAGACTTCTAGGTTGAAGGTTTAGGGTTCCATTCCCAGTACCGGAACATTGGATTTTTAACGGCCGTTTCTCTTCGTAAGGCAACAATAAAGTCAAGTAAATGTTAGAAGTGTTTACACGTCCCGTGGTTCGGAGTCCACGTTAAGCTGTAAAGCTGTAAAATGTTAAAACTATAATCTGAATAGGCTTTTAGTATAGATAAGGTTTCGCCAGTAAGTGCCTATCTTTAGTGTCCCGATTTCATTTAGAAGCTTACTTTACGGTAACATTTATATGAAACTTCTATATTTTGTGTGTATTACACCAGAAAAAACTCTAAAATACTTATTGACAGCGTAAGAACTCTAAGGCTTAAACGCCAGCATTTTACCTTTACCCATGTAGTGATAGTTTTGTCACAAGATAATTTAATTCCAAAACTGTTACTGACATCTGGAATGCAAAGCAATGTATTAATCCTAAAATATGTTTAACTTAACTTAACTCGAACACTCTGTAGAGCAATAATCTAATGCTGTAATATTTAACAATTATTCGAGAAGCGAATTTGTGAAGAATATTCTAAAAAAAGGCTTTCTTAGTATATCTGCATTGTAATCCTTGTTTAACAAACGAAACAGCGTGCAAAAACACAACATTAAAACACGCGCCTGCTTTAAAGTTGCTAAGTAACAATGACGTCGTTAACTTCTTTATATAGTAATATCGAAAAGAAAATTGATTGCACATCACATAGACTATTTTATAAAATTAGTGAAAATCAAAATGTTGCTTTCAAGTTCTATTTTCCAGATTATGATGTAGGTATAATAAAAAATATCGTATGACACACGTGTATAATTGAGGCTTTAAAGCACTAGTGACGTTAGACTCGACTTAAACTCGTCGCACGTGCTTTAAAGGCTTCATTATATACTAGTATCATAATGCACCAATAATAAATTTGACATGAAGCAAATGAATTAAAATATTTCATTCTGCTTGTGTTTTAAAATGAAAGAAACTATTTATGGGCTGAATATTTTTGTTCCTATATTTCCAGTTTTAGAACTATTCCCTATGCAGTAAAATACAGACACCCAAACCTATATGGAATCACCCAGTATTTCCGATTTTGTTAAGTACTACTTAAATTTCGTTAATGATAAATAAAAGACACTTTATACTAAACCAATTTAATTGTTAACAATAAAAAAATGTAACAAATGCTTGCTATAAACAAAAGCGCACTAAAAACTTAAAAATCAAGGAATTGAAATTGGAGATTTAAGAAAAATAAAAACTTGTTTTTCACTTTAATAGTCAGTGTTGCCACCTCTAGCCCTAATACAATCTTCTATCCGACGAGGAATGCTTGTAATCAAATTGTCAACTTGTTCTTGAGGTCAGTTTGCCCATTCCTCTAGAGCGGCTTGATTTTTTTTTCACAGCAAGATATTTATTTGCAATCTGCTACAATTACAGTAATAAGCATATCAGTTCATTACAAGGTTTAGAACATCACTTTGACAATAACATGAGAGAGTAGACGCCCTTTGGCGCCTCTCTTACTTTTTTCACCAAAACTGATTATTTGCAATTTATTCATGATAACAATTTTAGATCAGTTTAAAAAACGAAAAGGAAGGTTTAACGGCTTTACTCCTTTGAGTCTGCTCACTTGTTCACTGTTGTCGATAATGTTTAACGCTAATGAGTTAGGGTGTGTTTCTAGTCTCTATAGATATTTCGCACCGCACTTAACTAGCTCTTCTCGCACTTGCATCACTTTCAGATCTTCGCGTATTTCTCTGTTAGGAACGTAGTAGGGGGCATTGGTTATTATTCCAAGGGTCTTGGACTGGAATCGTTCTAAGATTTCAATATTTGATAGAGATGCAGATCCCCATAGCTGAATACCATAGCACCATATTGGTTTCAGCACAGTTTTGTAGATACATTTCGAGTTACGGCCTAGCAACCAGTAGTATCTCCTCAACTTAAGGTTCAGTTGTTTTCTTTTCATCCATATATGGGTTCTCCAGGTTAAGCCTTTATCGCGCTGTAGCCCCAGATATTTCACACAGTCCACTTGGGGTAGTGCTTGGCCATTCATAGTAACTGCGGGCGCGGTGCCTCTGCATTTGGTGAACGTGATTTGAGCTGACTTAAGTTCATTAATTTTGAAACACCACTTTTTAAACCACTTATTGACTTCATTTAGATTATGTTGTAAAACTCGCGCTGCTTCGTTGGGGTCATGGTGAATTGTGAGGATTGCCGTATCATCGGCATATGTGGCAGTAGTTGTATTTGAATTTGTTGGTATGTCAGCTGGAAATAGTAAATACAGTACCGGCACCAGGACACTTCCCTGCGGTACTCCTGACTTAATGGGGCATAGTTCCGAAATCACTTCCTCGCATTTTATTTGAAAGAAACTTTCTTCGAGGTAAGATTTGATGATCATGAGGTACGTATGCGGGATGACGCTCTTTTGCTTGAACAACAGACCCTCGTGCCGCAGTCTGTAGAAGGTCTGGCTTACGCCGAGGAAGACTGCAGAGCAGTAGCTATTATCTTCAAACGTTGAGTTGATTTTGTCTACTATTCTGTGAACCTGTCCTATAATGGAGTTCTGGGTCCTGAAAGCGAACTAGTGGTCGGGTATTAGTTGTTCATTGGCTAGGATGGGAAGAGCCTTTTCAGTAGTAGTTTTTCGAATAGTTTGGAGAGTATCGGTAATAAGCTGATGGGTCTGTATGAAGCAGATTCATTTTGTGGTTTTCCTGGCTTATGGATAAGAACTATTTGGGCAACTTTCCACTGGGCGGGAAGGAAACCAGTTCTTAAAATACCACTGAAGATGAGTGTGACTTGCTTAATACCTTTACTAGGCAGTTCCTTGATTACGGCGGATCAACATTTCCTGGATTATCCCTTCGAGCTCTAATCCTTCTTTAAATGAAGTCGCACACATGCTCAATGGGATTAATATTAGGTGAGCAGGCAGGCCATCTCAGAAGAGTGATATTTTCTGTTTCTAGAAAGCTTGTGGTAACTCTACTAGTATGTGGAGGGGCCTTATCATGCATGAAAATGAAAATGTTTCCCATTGCACCTCTCCACAGCCTAACTATGGGTTCCAGTACCAAATCGATATACCAGCGACCCGTTAAACATTGCCTTAAGGGATCAAAGCAGTTTTCTCTCCCATCATAATACCTCCCCAAACATAACAGTTCCTCCTTTATATCTTGGAACAGATATCGCAGTTTGCA
This sequence comes from Limonius californicus, assembly GCA_014611495.1. Lineage (NCBI taxonomy): Eukaryota > Metazoa > Arthropoda > Insecta > Coleoptera > Elateridae > Limonius > Limonius californicus. The sequence goes on from JABXWE010007993.1 coordinate 21,284, forward strand.
GTCTAGCTTGTCTGCTTCAATTTCTTAAAACCCGAATTCAACGGTCATCTGATCTCAGACCAATTCTGGTTTCATCTGAAGAAAGGATATTTTGTCAATCTTCAATTATCCAGTTCTGGGCTTCCAGACACCAATTTGGACGATTAATTTTGTTCGGCCTGGATAACTCGGGAACGCTTAACTGTCTCCTGCTAAGTAAATTTCAGGCACGATGTCTCTTTCGTATTGTTTCAACTGAAAACCAACGCCTGCAGCCTGCAAAAGTTGCCTTTGGAGCTCCGGATGAGAAGAGGTTGAATTTCTTCTAGCTATTTGATTTAAAAACCGGTCTTGTCGATCACTAGTTACTCTGCGACGCCTTTGTCTAGGCCTGCTCTTGAGCGTTTCCAATTCTTAAAATCATGCATAGGTCTTTGAAACAAGGCCCTGCAAGACGCCCACCGTTGCCTTTGTGACATTCCCTGCTCAACAAGAGCAAACATTCTTCCCCTCTGAATATCTGACAAACCTTCGTAGGGCATATAACCTTTTTTGAACACAAAGTTAAATTTACTCTGACACTTTGATTTTACAAATGGACACAACAAACAAAATTTTTCAGTGTGCACGTGATCAACTTTCATCAATTAGTTATCTTATTTTCAACAAAAACCTTTATCTTCTATCTGCATAACAAGTTTTCATCCATTTCTTATTATTAGTAAGAAATCCTGGGTGATTCCATGTAAGTTTGGTTGTGTGTACTTAAAACGGCTACTAAACATGTTCTTCAGTCAATCCCAGTACTTCAAATAATAACGCCATATATACAGGGTGTTAATGATTTGTAGGGAAGTTAATACAGGATAAATAAAGCCCTCTTTCCTACAGTGGGAAAGAGGGTTTTATTTATCCTGTATTAATTTCCTTCGTTATGGAAACAAACAGTAGGTAGTTAATTGAGTTGCCTACATTTAGGCGCTTCTTAAAGGGTCTTTTAGAAGCTCTATCCCTGAAAGGAAAACTTTGGCCATACATTTATTAGTAAAAAAATGTTTGTTTTCATGTATACTTTAAGCCCTAGACGTTTGTCCCTGCAATTTATTAACACCCTGTATATTATTTGCTTTGCGCTATTAGAAGCAATTATTTATATTTTTATTCATAGAGCAGTGGTCATTTTATATAAGATTGGTATCTGTTACAATGTAAACATTTATTATTGTGTAATTTATGGCATGAGCAAGAAACTCCGCTAAATTTTTCTTGATAATTGAATTTTAAATTTTCTTGAAAGGCTACAATCAATTTAATATGTATTCTTAATGTTTTACTCTTTGATCTATGAATATGAGTGTACTTGTGCCTGATTTTGTATTACTTAGCCCACCAATTTGAAGTGTATTATTTCCGCAACGTAACGAGAATGCTTCTGGATGCGGTATTACTGGTGATTTTAATGCGTGGTCAAGCAACTAACATTATATTGTGTTAATTCCAAAATTACAATTAGAATGTTAAATTTAATTTTAAGCTTGTACAATAAATTAACTGTAAATTTAAAATACCTTCGTCCGGTATCGTATTTTTAAATTATCATCGGGTGTTATTAATAACTTTTTACTTGCTGTAGTCTTCAGTGCAACCTGCAACAGCAATAAATTTCAAGAATAAAATTACTTAACCTTTTAACTAAATCCTTGCGTTCATTTTATTATAGCAAATTTTCCTATTACAGTACTTTTATTGTAGTGGCAATTGAAAATGTAAAACATAGCCAATGCTAGGAATTTAGGTTACATCATTTGGAGCGGATCTTCTACCTTCGTGGTCGTGCCTTTAGGCATAATTTAATCTTCACACAAACATACGCAACCTACACGTAGGTTGTAATATTTATGAAACACCATTTTTTCCGCTTAATAATTCACGTTATTTGAATACCTTAATTTGTTTTTTTATGTCACACTACTGACACATGAACTTGGTTTCATTTCCTGTACTGAAACTGACGTTAGGATATCAGACGAAATTAATGTCACTTAAATAACGCGAATGTTTAAAAGAGCTCGTATACACTTTTTAAATGTAAGTCTGCTAGTTTGAATTGCCACTAATAGAGCTATAGCTACTGCAGCTATTATATTTATTATTAGAACTCTTTTACTAGACACCTTTATAATTTGTAATTAGACCACAATTAGATATACAAAAGTAGTTAAGAGCTGTTTTTACAGAATATATTTTATATTTAGGGAAAATAATTTCAAAGGAAAGGTAAATTTCAAATACTGATAGAAACAAATTTGGATTAAGATTTAAACGTTACTAAAAGATTCATAATTAATAGTTGAATGCATATACAGGGCCGGGAAGCAAAGTTGCCCACATTAAAAGTGGTTAACGCAACCCAACATGCAGATAGCGTGTAGCGTCTTCATTAACTCTATTAAATCGATAAATCTACAACTTCCAACTTGTTTCGGCAACAGCTATTTTCGAATAATTTAAAACTATCATCTGAAAGGATTTGTATTAACCTAAAGTTAAAAACTTTAAAATATTTTTCATTTCCAAAGAGTTTGACAAAATTTTCAATTTGAATTTGATCACCCGTGGCGGCTGATTTGCTAAGCAACGCGTAGTAAACCGCTAGGGGGGGGGGGGTGGCTCAAAATCGGGGTTTCGCCTTTCTTCGAAACTTGGGTCAGCTGGGTTCAGACCTGCCCGGCGGTTCGCGAATGGCGGCCGTGGAAGCGAGCGGGTGCACTGGCCGACTTTAACAGCTAATAATTCGCCCATAACTGTATCGATCAGGACGAATTTTGTTGCTGAGTGGTCAATCCCCGTCTACAACGATTTCCAGGGTGACAAACGGACCGGGATAAATTTTTAACGCCGTCCCGGAACCGCCATAAATAGTGTCGAAATTGACCTTTTTCTGGGGATGCGTGGCTAAGCAGTCATTTGAGGTAGCATGTTTATTAGTGCAATAGGGCCATATCTCAAAATCTGATATTTTTGCAGTTACGGCGCTGTTGAACTACGTGTACGATATGTTGGATTGGGTTAGCTACTTTTAAAGGGGTAGAACTTAGTTGGCCCAACCTACATTTGGGTAAAATAGAAACAAATAAATTGAATTCGCTCGCCGTATCTTTACGATGTTTATATTACCTAAGAAAAACATAAAAACTCAAGGGAGGGTTTGATTGAATCTTATAAAACAAAGTAAAATTGAAAGCATGATTTCAACCATCCATGTTCCTGCAACGAAGTTGCCATCTTCAGTAAGAACGTGGACTAAATAAAGTAATTCGGCTGAGGAATACCAGTGAAGATAAGTTCTTCCCTAAGTCAACAATTGAAGCCCAATGCTAAGAATCTACCAAACAAAGGCTTAAATACTAAATCCCCGTTAGGGTTTGCTACGTCTGACCGGTTAAGGAATTATTTCCAACAAACGACTTAAATCTAAGTTTGGCATTGGCCCATTATCCGAATTTAAAAGACTAAAAATATTAATTTCATTCTTTTGTTTAAGACACTTCCTATAACAGTTTTATATTTTCTGGTTTTATACCGTGTCCCGTTTCGTAAATATACCGCTTGGAGATCTGCACTACGAACATAGTTACGAGCCCTAACAACTATATATTGGGACAAAATACATACATAACTCAGGTGTTTGATAGTTTATTTGTTTTTTCTAATAATTTTTTTAATTTAATACTAAGTAGCTAGTTAATTAACAACAATTGGGGCCAATCAGCAACACAAAAAACAAAATACTTATTCTATCATCTCTAATTAACGAGAAAAATGTTCACATTGCGTGGCAACTAAATATTGGGACATAGCACGTCTTTTTTGTCTAACATGGAGTAACATCACCCTTAGATTTTATGACCGCTCAAATTCGGTTGGGCATTGACTCAACTAAGGATCTGCACTTTTCAGGAGTAAATCCATTCCAAATTTGCTCTATTTTGGCTCTAAGTTCCGGTAATGTCCATTGTGGGTAGTTCCTCAATGTTTGTTTCATTTTAAGCCACACTGTTTCAATGACATTGAGGTCAGGACTGTTGGAAGGACAAGCAAGGACATTTACGTTGTGGTCTCCAAACCACTTTTGTGTGTTTTTGGCCGCATGACAGGGCGCTCCATCCTGCTGAAAAATGTAATTTTCGCCAACATTTAACTTCGCGATACTTGGTAGCTAACTGTTTTCCAATATTTGTTGATATTTCGCGGTATTCACGGTACCATCAACAAATTCAAAGCATCCTAATCCTGAAGCTGCCATGCAGCCCCAAGTCATCAATCCTGTAGAAAATTTTACCGTACGTTTTAGGCAATCCTTGTGGAAAGCCTCATGTTTAGTAGAATCACGCGTTTGCGGAGATCACCAACACATACGTCGAATTTTGATTCGTCACTGAAAATTACTCTGAACCAATCTTCTACCGACCAAGATAGTTTAGATTTTGCCCATGCAAGTCTGGTGTTCTTCTGTTTTTCCGTCAACAGTGGCTTTTCCTTTGACTATAAGAAAACAATTTTGTTTAAAATTACACTTTTAAATTGTTACTTGTAATTCAACCTTATAAAACTTGAGTCCACTTTTATGAATCCACCGGCGACAGCATTCCCTTGACAGATTTAATCCAGTTTCGTGATTCCAGTCAGCCGTAATTTGCCTTAAAGTATTTCTTCGGCCTTGTTTGCATAGTTTTACTAATTGTCTCTTATTCCTGTCAGAAACTATTTTTGGACGACCCGGACTTTTACGTTTTTTATCTAGGATATTTCCCGTTTCTCCATAATGCTTAATTATATTCCACACTGTAGTTATAGAAATATTATGTTCATCCGCCACTTCACGTATTGTTATATTGCGGCAATAATTTTTAAGCACTAACTCACGAATTTTTGAACTTGTAGAGATACCACGCACCATTTTGTTCAATAAACGCAGCGATTCACTCAATACGATAAGAAAACTATTGCCGATTAATCCGACGTTTCGTTCTCCATTGTTTTTGCAGCCTACTTGTCTCATCTTCTTTTGTTTTTAACAGTTACTTTATACTGTCCCAATATTTAGTTGCCACGCAATGTGAATATTTTTCTCGTTAATTAGAGATGATAGAATAAGTATTTTGTTTTTTGTGTCACTGATTGGCCCCAATTGTTGTTAATTAACTAGTTACTTAGTATTCAATTAAAAAAATTATTAGAAAAACAAATAAACTGTCAAATACCTGACTTATATATGTATTTTATTTTGTCCCAATATATAGTTGTTAGGGCTCGTAAATCACGGTGGCCGGACAGAAGAGAACATGAAAAAACAGAACATGAAAAATTAGAACACGAATTAATAGAACATGAAAACAGAAAACAGCAACAGAAGAGAACACTGGAAATACAGAACAATGAAAAAAGAGAACATTGAAAATACAGAACAGAATAAAAAGAGAACACTGAAATAAAAGAACCTTGACAAAACAGAACTCTGAACAATGAGAAGAACGGGAAAAATTTAAACATAAATCTAAATGTCATCACTGTAATTAATAAATATATAGGTATACATAATATAAAAATTGAAAAAACATTTAGTAAATTATAATACGTATATTAAATCACTGTAAGTTTGCCATTCGCCGCCGAAACCGAAAGGATGTTGGTACTTCGGAATGATGAGCTGCTGGAAGAACTGGATAAGGCTGTTACCTATGGAGACGGAACATTCGACAAACGCCCCAGTATGTTTTACCAACTATATATGTGGCATGCTAAGGTCGGCAACTCCTATCCACCTTGCATTTACTTTCTGCTGCAACAGAAGAACAGCGATACGTACGATCGCATGTTCACAGTTCTGAAAGAATTGGTGCCCTACATCGCACCCCAAAAGATTTTGATTTACTTTGAGAAAGCATGTATTTCTGCTGCTCGGACTGCTTTCCAGGAAGCGGAATTAAGGGTTGCTACTTCCATCTGTCTCAGAGTTTGCTAAGAAGAATGAACAGCGCTGGTTTGAAAACCGAATATGAGTCTGACATCCACGTCAAATTAAAACTTAAGTCTCTGGCTGCTCTGTCGTTTGTAGCAGCACAGGACGTACAGTCTGTATTTGACGACCTAGCTGCAACATTTCCCGACGATGATAACATTGACAACTACAACGACGTATTTCTCCTCTACATATATAGAAGGCGTTGCAAGACGATCACTGCAATTTCCTAGCGCATTGTGGAACCATTTCGAAGCCGCTGCGGAGAAAAACCCAAAAACAAGAAATTGTTGTGAAGCTTTCCACAACGATTTGAACTCCATCTTCCACTGCAGCCATCCCAGCGTATGGACTTTTCTGGATGGATTAAAGCGCGATATTGCTTGCCAACGTTTGTTGCTAGCCAATGCATAAACTGGTCGCCCAGAAGTAAAGAAGAAAAAGTATGAGAATCTAGCAATCAGGTGGCAGTTGTTGTGCAAGAATATTAAAATTATGAGGATAAGCTGAGATTTTTGCGGCGAATGGCTAACTTGCAGTGATTTAATGTATTATAATTATTTTAATGTGTTATAATGTATATTATATATTATTCTATTTTTACAATAATAGTAATAATAATAATAATAATAATGGTTATATTACTCAGAAGTACAAACAAAAGGTATAAATACAGTAATAAATTACGTACGTAGAAAGAGCAACAAAAATAAAACAATATCAACTAACTAAATAAACAATGAAGACAAATTTTACATAAGCTAACCTTGTGCGTGAGACAAAAAATGTAAAAAACATGAACAAAGAAAAAAGTCTAGAAAGGCAAATAAATAAATAATAATAATAATAATAATAATAATAATAATAACAATCAATAGGTTTCTCATAAAAATTTTAAACGAAAGGACTAGAGAGGGATAGAAATATGAAATCACGTCTTTACGCTTTCGTACGATTAGCATTTCTAATTTAATTTAATTTTTGTTTTAATTTTTCCTGTTCTCATTGTTCATGGTTCTGCTTTGTCAAGGTTCTTTTATTTCAGTGTTCTCTATTTTCCCTGTTCTATTATTCGTTGTTCTCTTTTTCCATTGTTCTGTATTTTCAGTGTCCTCTTCCTTCGCTGTTCTCTATTTCCATGTTCTGTTAATTCGTGCTCTGTTCTTTCACGTTCTGTTCTTTCATGTTCTGTTAATTCATGGAATCTTAAATCACTACTGGAGTTGGAATTACCCCAGATGGGCAAAATCCTTAGTTAGGGTGTACAATAAGCCAATGCTGGCTGCAGTGCTTATAGATATTTGGAAAATTGCTTCCTAAATCTCGCTCTTACAAATCAACAAGCAAATAGATGCGACGGGTTTAATTTTTTATCACCTTAGCATTAACTATGACTTCAATTTGACAGCTGCCTATCACAGTTTTAGGGATATTGCGTTTTTCTAAAAAAATTTAAAAAATAAAATAATAACAGTAATATTGATATGAATATCTATGAAAAGCACGAGAAAGTACAAATTATTAAATGGATTAATAGCGGTAACTCAGTACGTGCAACGCGAGATTTATTTGCAGTAATGTTCGAAAATCGACCTATCCCATGTACTAGTACAATACAGCGAACTTGGAGGAACTTTGAGGAACACGGGTGTATCTCTCCAGCCAACAATAAAAGAACGTTACACCCAAGAAATGTTAATCAAGAAATGCAAGAAGTAAGAATATGTGCTGCTATAGAAGTAGATCCACGCCAGTCTTCTAGAAATATTGCTCAAGGTCCTGATGTCCATCATAGTATTGTATATCGAAAACCCAACAAATTTACCCAAATGACCAAATTAGATGAATGGAATTTTGTGCGAACATAATGGAAAAATCGTACAATGACATGCATTTCGTGAGTAAAATTCTATTCGCCGACGAATTCACGTTTCCAATAAATGGCCGACTCAATCCATCAGTCTGTCGTGTCTGGTCGCGAAATAGCGTTACAGTTATCGCTCTCAATATCCTCAAAAGTTGAATGCGTGGTGTTGAATTAAATGATAAGCAAATAATTCGCCGAAGCCTTCTATGTTTTCTCTTATCGGATGTAATAATATATATGAGATACATAAGCCAAAATATATTTATATAAAAACAGGTACATAAATCAATATTACATTTATGTCCTAATATCTTGGACTTCAAAAAGTACTCTCGGACTGAAAAATAAAACTTAAACATCTAGGGCATCAAAATTCACTGAAATAAGTGGGGTATGTGACGTCACTCTGGCTACGTGTGGAACCCACATGTCCGCAACGCTTACGCGTGTGACTTGGGAGTTTTGCAGCTTTGAAGGGCGGGAACAAAGGGCCGCCGATGACACAATTTTATTGCTAGGCCTTCCGTAAATTTAATTCCCAGAAACTGACATGCAAACGTTGGGACCCACACCGCCAACATGTGGAATATTAGGTGATAACATTATTGGACCATTTTTTATCGAGGAGAACCTAAATGGTCCAACACATCTTGATATGCTGCAAAATGAAATCGTACTTCCTTTGGGTCAAGTTCCAGAAATCAGACTGGATGAAATTTGGTTCCAACAAGATGGTTGCCCTGCCCACAATGCGTTAGCCGTACGGGAATACTTAGCAAATACATTTCTTAATCGTGTAATTGTCACCACAAGATGTTTCCGTGTGGCCTTACATTAAGTCGAAAATTTCTGCATTTGAAGAAGACAGAACTACCATACTGGACGAACTGCGAATTAAAATTCAGAATGTATTTGCAACTATTACCTCACAAATGTTTGCTAATGTGAGAACCGGATTTTATAATCGCTTGGGCTACTGCTTGAAAGAGGGGGGCAATTTATTCGAACATTTATTGTAAATAATATCTTGCTTCAGTTAAGGTTTTGCAAGTGCTAGTGTTGATTATTTAGTTGACTTTAACTTAAAAATGTTGTTTCCCTTGTGCATTATTACTTTATTTTATTATATTCGCTTATACCAAGACTTAATATGCAATGTTTTCGTCACTTCTTTATTAATTTTTGGAAAGCTATTGCAATAGGTATTCCTAATGTAAAATGAAAAATACTTTTATGCTTGCATGCTGTGAAATTAAATTATATCCATGATAAATCTGATTTTAATGCTGGTGTCAAAGTCATTTACTGATTCGTTTAGATATTAAAACGAACTCATATCTAGAGTCTTTGGATCATGATTCCGTAGTTAATAAAACTTTCCTACATTTATCAAATTGTTTTCTCATGTGCTATGCTCGCACTTGAAACTGACAATCGGTATTGGGCAACACTAGATGGATCAAATGTATAATTTTTGAAATGGGCTACATCTTCTTTAAACATAACCTCAACATTATGTTTTGTTTGCCCTATATATTTTCCAATTCCATCCTATCCACGTACGTGAATCTGGTTATTTGCACAGTGCGAATGTAATTTATATTTTATATTTGTTTAAAACTATGTTGTTGCATATAACAGAATGTTAACTCTATGAAAATTGGTCCAATATTTTGCTAATAAGCTATTCAGAACGATTAAACAGCTATCAGCTTTCGTGATCTATACTAAATTTTATAATAAGCAGAATACAAAATTATTAAGATTTAAAAATGAATTTAGGTAATGAGGAAAAGTCCATTTCTTCTTCCAATATCCACTTAATATAACAGCAAAACGTAAGAATTTCTATCTAATTTTTTGTTAGATATAGTAATTGCTTCAACAGAATTTGTTTTATACCTACACACCTTACATGTTTTGTTAGCCAAACAGGACATTAAACATTTACATTAGTGCGTTAATTACTTACATGCGTACACCTCTAACAATTCTTATGAATAATACATTGTGTTAGAAGCCAAAATAATAGACGATCAACCTACAAACCATGCATATTTGAACTTTCTTCGGTTAGTCGTGCAAGGCGAGTTTTGTTTGGCACCTTTAACGCTTTTACTTGTTTAAATAATCCACTATTTTTAAAGGAGGTCGTGGTGTATCCCAAATTAATCACGTCTTAAGTGTTTAACTTTTTTAAATTGTAATACATTTGAATACAACTTTGCTAAGGAATTTTTGATAATAGAAAAATGTTTAAGACGTTTTATGCATCATGCCATACGATTGCATTAAAATATTCATCTTAGACATTTAGACTCGGTGGAAAGTAGATACAAGGAGCCTGCGAGGATGCTACTCTGTAACCAAGTATTTAGGTCGCGTATCTTTCTCACTATTCTACTAGGAAGTGTTTACATTCTAGTGTATTCTAAAGACAATTTCATTTATTTTGCATGCACAGAAAGTTTATAGAACGCTATTTCCCTAGCGGCGATTATGACTAGTTCTATTTCCGCTTCTATAAATAGCTTCTCTGTCTAGGTAATACAAGAAATGTGGTTTTTATACAACTGACTAGCTAAAAAGATACTATTTGATAATCTACTAAAAATGAGAAAAATGCTCTGCTGTAACTGTCCAATACATATTTTTTTCTATAAACACATCTGAATTGCGAGTAAATATGAATTAGATTTATGTTTGCAACTGTTTCTTTTTCAGTTCTAGAAAAAATAGTGTTATTCTACTTATTCATAAGGGCGTTCCACCTAAGTTTACTAGCGTTCTAAGAGGCAATAAGGCCAAGCAGGTAATAAATAGAGTACTGGATTTTTAATAATTTTAGCCCGTTAACAGGTAAAAGACAATTGGGTCTAACACGTTAATATATAAGAAAAAAATTGTTCGGTTTTGGAATAATCCGAACAGAGAATAATTTAGTTTTAATTTAGGTTTAAACGGACTTACTGGATGCCATATAGTTCAATTATGTGGGCAGCCTTTTAAGTTTTTACAAACGACCACTAGGTGGCGCTATTGAGATGTGTCATTACTATTTTCGTAAAATTTGGCATTTGTTTTTGTGAAATCAGTCACCATCCATCATCAGCCAGCATGTATTTGAGTCCACCGTTGAACATAGGCATCTCTTAACTGTTTCCACCTAGATTGATCCTGTGAGTTCTCATCCAATGTCCTGCCAGTCTTTTGATACCATCCCTCCACCGTTTTGGGGTCTACCTCTGTTTCGTCCGCCTGTGTGGGGTCTCCACTCGATTATCCCGTTCGTCCATCTGCAGTCTGCCAGTCTCGCAATGTGTCCTGCCCAATTCCATTTCAGCCTTGTTATTTTCTCGATAATGTCGCTAACTCCAGTTCTTTTGCGTATTTCTGTGTTTCGTACACGATCTCTCAATTTAATCCGACCATGGATCGTTCCATTTATTTTTGGGTAACTTGGAGGTTTCTTGTAGATGTTTTTGTTAGCGTAAGAGTTTCGGCTCCGTACGTCAGGGTAGGCACGACACACTGGACATACACTTTCCTCTTTAGGATCATTGGTAGGTTACTGGTTAAAACATCGCTAAGTCTTCCGAAGGCTGCCCTTCCTAAGCCTATTTTTGGTTGTAGCTCAAGTGTTTGGTTGTCTCTACTTAGTATAATTTTATAGCCAAGGTATTTATATGTTCTCACTTCTTCTATAATTTCGTTGTTTATTGTTGTTGTTCCTCCGAGTACCATATTTGTTAATATTTTTGTTTTTAACGTGGTTATACAGAGTCTCACTTTTCCTGTTGCTCGCAATAGTTCGGTTAACATGTCCTTTGCTTCGCCGAAGTTGTCCGTCACTATCATTATGTCATTGTCTAATCTTAGATTATTGAGTTTTTCGCCGTCTATGCTGATCCCTCTGTTGCGTACTCCAACACTGCCTTAAAATGTTTGGGACATTTTTAAATGTGAAAACAGTGGCAGCTTAGAAATTGAACGAGTAGTTTGTTTATAGTGAGCTTTAAAAAAGCAATTTTGAGAAAAAAATGGATATTTTACGTAAAGGTTATCGATGGATGAATTTTAAGATTTGAGTAAAACTCAAAAAAAGGCTCGTGTTAATTAGTGTAAGGAAATGCTCAAAAAATTCGACCGAGGAATTGCAAACGCATACAACATCCTAACAGGTGACGAAACTTGGATATATTCGTATGAACCGGAAACTAAGCAACAATCCCGTGTTTTGGTGTTCGAAGATGAACCGAATCCCACAAAAGTTGTTCATTCAGGAAGTACTTCCATTACATGTCGCAACCATTCCTTTAGAGGATCGAAAACAGTTAACACTAAATGATATACAACAATTTGTGTGCCAGATGTCGTTGACGAAATCAAGAATAACTATCGAAAACATCGCATCATTCTTTATCATGACGATTGCAGCTGCCACACAGCACGTCAAACAATTGATTATTGTAGGAGCAAATCATCGAATGCATGTCTCATTGCCCGTATTCACCTAATTTCTTGCCTAACGACTTCCTTGTCTTCCCGAATGTTAAACAAGAAATGCGTGCATAGCGATTTTCGCCACATCTAGAAACTGTTGAAGCTTTCAAAAACCACGTTTTTGAGATACCAACATTTTGTGCTAGTCTATAGTGTCGAACGCCTTTTCGTACTCTACGAAGATTAGCACGAGGGATTTGTTGTATGTCACACACTCTATTAGGGTATTTATGACCTACAAATGGTCGTTCGTTCCATATCCTTTGCGAAATTCAGCCTGCTCGCAGGGTTGAACATAAAGAACAAATGCCGTAAACATACAACCTTTCTTTTCCTTAGTGTCCCGTGGTTCTTTTGCCTTGCTGATTGCTCTTTGAATTTCTTTGGGTTTGTAACAATTTCTGGAGAGGAAGGACATCAGGTAAATTTCTTCTCTCGGTAGATTTCCAGTGTTGTATATGCGGATAGCACGTTTGGCCAGGGCGTTTAATACTGCTGCCTTTTGTATAAGGTGAGGATGTGAGTTGGCTTTGAGGTATCGATCTGCCTGTGTTGATTTCCTGTTCACACTGTGTACCATCAGGTTTTCGCTTTACCGAAACAACCAGGAAGGGAATGGTCCCGTTTTCTTCGACTGCCATAGTAGGTTGAATGTTGGGGTGGATCCGCTTTAAGTAAACTACGAAGTTGTTCAGGAATGGGCGTCCATGAGGCCATATAACAAAAGTGTCATCCACATAACGTAGCCACAAACTAGGTTTCAGAATAGCTGTCGCTAGAGCTTGTTTTCAAAGTGTTGCACGTGCATACAATATAAACCTAGTAATCGAACCACGACTCCTTCACCGATCAACCATGGCTAAGAGAAACCCTATAAATACCTCATCCGACCGTCCAGCACCCATTACGCTTTGATAATGCTATTTGTAACGGTTAGCGTAACGTCAGGACCATTTAATTCCACGACGTGGCGGTCTAAGCCTTACGAGATGACTTCATGACCTTATTATGATCAGGTACCTTAACTTTTATTTTATATTCTTGGATATCTAGAAAGAACATAAAGCGCAGAAGAGAAGCGAAAAAGCAATTCCAAGAATAAAATCTTAACTCCACATCCAAGGAACATTAAGTTATTCATTTTGTATGTGGTTTATCTGTAATACCTACATTTTTTGACAGAAAATAGATATCCAAATTGTTTAATGTAATTTGATTCTACCTTTTAAAATGGTTTCTTCTTCTTAGAGTGCCTTATCTCTTACGAGATCTTCTCTCCTGTGCCTGTATAGCGCGTATAGAGTGCTACAGATGTAGAGGACCTAATGTGGGCTCCGAACCACGGGAAGTGTAAACACTGCTGTCCAGAGAAGATCTACTAGGCAGAATACCTCGCAGGTTTGCCATTGCCTTGCGAGGGAGAACGGCCGTTATAAATCCTATGTTCCACTACTGGGAATTGAACCTAGGAACTTCAACGTAGAAGTCTAACGCGCTAACCTTTAGCCCATGGCCGCCTGGTGGTTTAAAATGGTTTAAAATAGATTTTCGTATTTCTAATACTTTGAATTCTATAGTTATACATGTGTTAGCCTTTCTTCTCTTTATACTACTTGCTTGTCAATTTTTATATACAAACACGTGTGAATACGAGAATTTAAAACTATCTTGAGTGTAGTTTTAAAACCCTAATGTGATTGTATTACGTTGGGTTACTTAGTTTGTTGAAAGAATTGTAAATAACAAGATGTGAAGTGCATACACTAAATTATTTCACCAATAGTTTTAAATCCTTCTGAATAATATTCTGATAAATAATGCAAAATTAACAGTTACTAAACTTTACATTAGGATAGTTTCTACTCATATTTTGCAAATAAGTTTTATCATGCAATATCACCAATAAATCACGTATGCTTTCCGTTTACCGTTTGTTGAAAATTTATTCCTCATATTGTCAATCTACTATACTATTTTTCATGTTGCTTCCGTAGTAAAGGATTCTGTAAGACAGCAGTCCCAAACAATTCTATTATTGTGCATTTATGCAGGGACAAAATTTGTTAAAAATAAAAGATCGTGGCATGACGTGTTGAGAACTGTTGCGCCATTTGTTTATACTGGGTGATAACTTCAGGTACTAGACTAAAGGCAACTCTTTCTAACACCAGGTTATAAGTCAAACAGTAATGAGCACGTGTTGATTCTAATGTAGACGTAAATCTGTATTTCAGTATTTATTTGTGAGGTGTACGGTTGTATACCTGCCTAAAACATTTTACGTGTCTTAGAAAGCAATGTAAATTGAAGGTATGTATTTACTACAGTTCCTGCGCTAATTCTTTACCGAGGGAGCTACATGAAAAATACTATTGTTCACTGTAGATAGACCGTTATAAACAGACAAACATTTTAGAATTTTAAACTTGCTGGAGGCTTAAAGCATATATTTTAAAGGAAATTTGAAAATTGTAAATTTTCTGGATTACAATGCAGGGCTACTTAATAGTGATGGTATTCCTAAAAAATTTTAAATCCAGATATACACTTTTGCTAATTTTATAGAGGGTCTAATAGTAAAAAGTCCATACACGATTGTGTTTGTGTTTTAGTTACACTTGGAGCAACAACTAGTAGTTGTTGAAACTAGCCAATATGCAAAATCTTTCCATAAACAAACATTTATATTTTCACTGGTTTTCAAACAAAGTTACTGGTTCATTGATACCATCCGAAAGAGGTTTGTACTTGTTTAATAAGTAACCTTAAAATTCTCGTAATTGACTTATCCAATTGAAATGATCTATTATTGATATGCAATATCTAAAAGGAAAATCTTATAACTGGATGGATTTCGAACACATACTTTAGACTCATGTCAGTCATTAAAATCCTGTATATTTCCATACTGCCAGTAGGGAAAATTTAAAACATAATAGATAGTATAGCTATCTCCTTTGAAATAGATTAACTGCCGAATTGGAATTGGGGATTCCTCTCTCCGAAACACTTATGTTATTTCAAGGCATATTTCTTTCAGTAAAAACATCTGGGTGTCATAAACCATCTTCTACCATTAGTGATAATAGATTGTTGGTAAATAAATTATCAGTAGGAAAGGTGAACGCATATTATAGTAGCTAATTTAATATTAAACTTATTTATTTACTATAATAATATATTTGAGATCTTTAAATATAGATAATAACAGACAATTATAAAATTAGTTAAACAGCAACGTCATAACTAACAATAGGAATACATAATATAAAACTGTTTAAAAATAATTATGACAGTACAATACACTATTTAATACTGGTACTTTCTAATAAATATGCTCGCTTCGGGAAGCTCTAAATGCTTGACAGCATTAAAAATATAAATAAATAAAGTGGATTTTTTAAACTTCTAAGTTTTGGTTTCTTTTTCCGCTTCGCTCCAAGCAAAATTCCTGCCGGTGTTGTCTTCTCGCAAGTAAGGCTGCTGTATTTCATTCAATATTCCTGCATTATTTTCTTCATTGTGTTCACCACTTTCTCGGTAGATACCGTCGCCATAATAATGCTCATTTACTGGAATCCTAAGTAAGGTTTCTACATTAGCACACTTTACTGATCCTCTTTTCAAAAGAAAGCTTATGGATAAATTGAACACTTAATTTTGTGATATCGTTACCTAACCTAAATAGGAAATTAGAATAAAATTTTGAGAAAACTGTTCTGTTGTCATATTGTTTAACGTAATTGTTAATCTAGATTGCATGGGAAAATACTGCTCTAAATAGTTTCATAGCCTAAGCGCTACTATGACTGGGTTTCTAAACTATGTTTGTGATAAAAAATGAAAATAAAATGAATAAAAGAACTAAATTTCAGTATTTTTCGTTCGTATTTCATAGAACAAATAGTGATAGATATGGAAGCGGATAAGTATAGCCAGCTGTAACGAAAAGTGCAGAATAGAGGTGAATGGAGCCAATCAGTATCAGCACTGACAGCTGGTGAAGCGGAAAGACTATACATATATAGGGTGTACTCTAATTAATGCCTGTGTGGTTAGAAAACGAAGAAAAAACAATAATAGTTGTTAAGTTTGTGTGGGATAGTATAATCACTAGGGCGAGGATAAATAATCACTAGAAAAGAGCAATTTATATGCATTTAATATTTTCTAAATGTATGGATAAATATATGCAATAAAAGCAAGGTATATGCAGAGGGGTATACTTTTGGGATTCAGATTTAGAAAGATTCAAAGAAGAAATGCACTTATATAATTATTGTAGTTTCCTCCATACGTAAATAAAAATATACGTAGCTAATGTAATAATTCATACAATATATTTGTATTTAAATTTATTATTTAAAAAAAACAACAATAGCTGTTATTGAAGGTATCTTTTAGTATTCTGCAAATATCTGCAAAGCAGTAGATAATATAATATTTTTCAGACTCACTTTGTAAGTATTTTTAACGATGAGGTAGTTACCGAAGATTTTATTTTGCTTGGGAGCCACGGAATAATATCGTTGCTGTTTAGTGCAAAGACCATTAAAAAATGGCATATTACCGCGAGTTCAAAAAATAATTACGTAACTGTTGGCCATGGAATAATAAAATAATGTTTAATGTAAGCTTTATATACCAATTGACGTTTAGGCACAGCCTTTCTAACGCCATCTAGCGCAAGCGTCACTACCTAACCGGCAGTGTTAGGTTAAGTTGCATGGTAAATGTAAATAAATCAATTTTTGAAGAAATGAGTTCTATTATTTCAATCTAGACGATAACAGTAACAACTAAATTACTATACTATTAGACAAATCAAAACAAGTAGGTAATCATTAAAATTGGAAATTATAATTTTTTTATTTCACAGGTACAGAAAAATAAACATAAAAACTAAAGAAGCTGTTCAAAATGACTACCGCTTTTCTGCAGACACAAATTTATTCGTCTTTTCATACTATTAAAAGCATTTATAAGAATTTCAGGAGTTATATTGGCACACTGTTCCGTAATTCTGTCGATATTGTTAATAGAGGTCTTGTATACATTAGTTTTCAGATAAGGGAATATAAAGTAATCTAAAATAGTCAATCCTGGTCATCTAGGTGGAAATTCTGGATTTGAACGTAAACTAATTATTCGATCGTCAAAAAACTCACGAAGGTAATTGAGGGATTCTTGAGCGGTGTGGGCTGTCGCGCCATTCTGTCGGAAGTAGCCTTGCTGGAGCTCATCTTCAGGAAGCTGATTCATAAATTCACGTACAATATTCCGGTATCTCTGGGCAGTAACAGTTTCGTGGAAAAATATGGGTCCGATAATACGTCTTCGAAACACAGCAATCCAAACACCAACGGGTGAAGGGGAGATTTGAAAAGTATGCAGATTCGCAGCACTCCATAACTTCATATTTTGTGAGTTTATAAACCTCGAAAGGGTGAACCAAGCCTCGCCAGAAAAAAACGTTAATTTAGCAACGCGTCGTTGTTCATTAAATTTTGTTGGAACGACTGACAATACAAAATTCTCCTATTATGAACAGCATTAAATCTTTTTTGACAATAGTATGGCAAGTTCCTAATGATAAACTCTTGCGAAAGTGTACGTAGTGATGTAGTGGATTGCTCGTTCAAACGTTGACGAACATCATCAACAGTATTTTCAGTACGAACTCTTGGCCTTCCAGATCTCTATGAGTAATGCTCCCTGTATCTCGGAATACATCAACACATCTTCTAAGTGCGCTGGAAAAATCTCCTTCAAGGACAGCAATATCTGGAAATTGTGCCGAAAGTCCTCTAAACATGGCACAGCACTGTAAATGTATTCGCTGTTCTCTCGAACACCATTTCGAAAATATGATGCAATCATAAATGTTTTGTATTCTACTGTAAAAACCATTATAATTGTAACTTAATTGAATTTTCAATATTATCTTATGACATCAACAACAGTGATGACAGTTAATGAATTTTAAAGCTTGCTGTTGACATTACTTTTATTTTCCATGGCCAACCCTTATGTAATTAATTTTTGAACTCACGGTATTTAACATTTTAAAATCATTTTTCAAAACTTCAGAAGGCAATATTTTGTATTGTCCCTGCATCCCTCCACCACATTAAGGGAACCCGTTAAGGATAAGCCAACAGTTTTTAATATTGCTAAAACCTCGCAAAAACATTAAATATGCACACATATGCAAATATGTACTACATTCTTAATATACAGGGTGTCAATCTAAGAACGTATAATGTGTGATATCTGTGGAAAAGAAAAGTATTGATACTGTCTAGAAATATTTATTAAACTGTTCTAGAAAGCGTTTTTATAACATGGAAGGGAAATCATCATGACTTATAAGGTAACCTTCCCCATTTAACCCCTTAGGCTCCAGCTACCCCAACAAGAAATTGCACATGCTAACACCCACTCAGATACCTCTTTAAAAAGTTCTTACAACTTTCAGTTCAACAGTAGCAAGCATTTTTCATAGCCACCAAGATCTTCAGATTTAACTCCATTAAACTTATTCTTAAAATGTATTGTCTACAAAACTTTGCCTCAGTCCGTTGAAAGAAATAGTTCAAGAGAACGAGCTGTCCTGTGACACACCTTCCAAAATGTTCGAAGAGAATTTGAGAGTGACTTTACTAGAGAATAATGGAAATAATTTTGAATATTTTTAAATATGAATTCAAGTATTTGGTTCTACACCTTTTCAGTTTCCTTTTTTAGTTTTTCCGAAACGATTCAGGTAAAAAATGTTTGCTTGTATTGAATAGCATTTTGTAAGAGCTTTTCAATGAGGTATCACAACGTGGGTATTACCATTTGAAATCTATTTGTTGGAATAGCTAGTTAGTAGGTTAAGGGGTTTGAATGGGGAAGGTTACTCTTTTAGTAATGGCGATCCCCCCCCTTGTTCTGGAAATAGTGTTTAGAATTGTTCCGTACCTCTTTTACTTCCAGAGATATAATACGTTGTACCATAGGCTAATAAATACCTAGACGTCTGGCCAATGTATTCATTTTATGGGTTAGTGTGGGACCTGTTCTAACAACGGCGCCACCGTCGGTCACAATGTCGTAACAATCAGAGCGCTACGTCCTGTCAACATTATGAACTGAGTGAGAACTCAGGTACCTA
>JABXWE010007994.1:0-11647 GCA_014611495.1 Limonius californicus
AATTTTGAGTTTATTGTACTGTTATGCGGTAATGCTGATCGCTATTTACTACAGAAACTTCGTATCTCTAAAAAAAACTACTTTCTTTCTGATGATTTCAAATACCCGTATCTGAAAGCCTACCAAATATGTCGCGTCCGAGCATTGTCCAAGCCGCCCCAAAATGGCATTTTCAAAGAAAATCATTAAAAAATAATAATAAAGTGTGTGGAATATATATATAGAATATGTTTATTTGCCCTAGCCTCTGTAGGATGTTACAATTAGATTGTAATATCTATTAAGAATATTAAGATAATAATTATAAATAATGAACTCACAGGCCTATGATTAAAGACCGGATTAAAAAGCATTTATTTTTAAAAAATTAGTACTTATAAAAGCACGTAAAAATTAAAAATAAGCAGTAAAATTATTATAAATACTATCATAGGCAAATAATATTTGCCTATGACACTATAAAGCACTTAAATTTTTTCCTAAAACATTTTTAATTCCAAAACAAAACAATGGTATTAATAAAAACTTCAAATTTTCAATAACGATATTTTTGAACAGTAGAGTTGCTTTTTTTATTTTTATTTACTTTATGTTGGCGCGTTAGTGTTTTTAAATGTTTTCTTACTTTGTATTTACCTATTTGAATGGAAAATTAAGACGGGGTTTTGCTCAGAAAAATACTTTTTATAAAAAAAACTTACCGTTTTCATACGTCTGCAAAGTATTTTGTTATTTTCAATTGTCAATTCGGGATAATTTTTTACCCACCCTGCAGGTAATGTTTGGCTTTCACCTTCGGCATGTTAAAATTCTAGATAAACAATGTAAAAATTAGTTTTTTGCGCTAGATGTTTTCTTACAAAAAAATTGCATGGGAATACTACTACAGCTTGCAATTTTTACAATTTTATCTTTGTTAACGAGATGGCCTGTCGACTGTATAAAAATGTTTTGTCTAAAAGTGTTGAGACGCACTTCCAGGAAGGCATTAAATAGGACCGATATATTCGATGGTATACTTGTTTATTCGTATTTTTTTAAATTACTTCGGAAAAGATTAACTTTTAGAACAAATAAAAAAATCTCTTTAAATGACCAAAAATAAGCACAATTAAATAGGGGTCCACTGATTGCATTTTTACAGAAACGTACAGAACTAAAAGGATTTGATTCAGCATACACTACAAAAGAAAAGCAAAATGCCAAGAAATAACGGCCCCTATAAAACCAGTATTTTGTGAGATATACAATACTTTAATGTAATTCTCTGTAAATGTAGTACGCTGGTAAATGTGGTCATTATAGACATTATCCAAGTTTCTGTATAATCTGTCTTAATGTGTCTGGTGAATCATAAATCTCTTGGGTTGTAGAACGTAAGCAAATAAACACCGAAGAATAAGCCGCATTAGAACAGACCTCCAGGACAATGGACTTCTCTCTCAGTTCATGGAGAAATTCAGACGTATTTCGTAGCGTGTAGCCGACGGGAGCGACATCTTTAGCTCTGCCCCCAGTACTATCAAAAATATGAATACAAGCCGTGAGAGGTCTAGGTGTTTATTTGCCTATGCCTAAACTTATTTTGTGTGCAACTGTCAAAAAAACGTCACTTTTTTTTCTTGATTTTGAGTCGTGAAATAGCATATTTGTTTATAGTAAAATAAAGTCTTGACAACGTAAATAAAGTCTTGACAACGTAAAAAAAAGACTTTTTTTTACCGGCCGACAAAGACTTTTTTTTTACGGGTCATGATCTTGAATGAAATTAGCTTTTATTAGATAATTCGAACGTTATTTATTTTTAATTTTGGTAATTTTTCACAGTTGCACACAAAATTTTGTATGCCACATGGCCGTGAACTATCTTTTTTTTATTCGATTGATTATTTGGCTCGGCTGCGCCTCGCCAAATAATATTCATTCTCATAAAAAAAAGTCCTAGTTCACGGCCTTGTTCCATAAATAACTATTGTAGTATTCAAAGAAGCATAGGTATTTTACAAAGTTTTATCAATAAAGAAACGTTAATAATAAAAATATATAGGTGACTTATCTAATACAATCAAGGAGAGATAAGAACTATGAGTATTATTCACTTGTAGTATCTTAGGCATTTAATGAGTAAATCGTAATTTAATACACTTCTAACTTCTGGTACTTACCATAATTGTTCCAAATAGAAGAATAGAATTTGTTATCAGGAACAAAAATGCGTATACTATCACGATTGCGGATATCAGTTTACCTAAAATAAGAAGAAATTCAACATATTCAAAACGTTCTTATTATAATGGCTGTTGATCAGCTTCGAACTTCGAAATTGAATAATCCGTATTTGTATCTGATGGCAGTAAAGTTGATAATTTAAAAATATTGTAGAACAATTATAAACCTGTCAACGAATTTATGAATCCATTATCTGTATAAGATATTCAAAAACTAAAATGTAACGCGCAATACATCAGTATAAGTATAATTTAAAAAGTTGTATTCAAATGGCGACTAAGTGGTATTAAAGAAAGTTTTACATACCCAAAGTTAAAATTGATTTAGGGAATCCTAAATCTAAACCTGACCTGTCAAAGTTAGTTTTAGATATACAGGGTGTCAATTTGAAAAAGTACAATTTCTAGAATCCGTTTATACAACATGGAGAGGGAATCATCATGACTCATAAGATAATCTTCCTGATTCAAACCCTTTGGTACGTTCTAGCTATCACATTGTGATACCTCTTTGAAAAGCTCTTACAAAATGCTATTCAATAGTATTAAAACATTTTATTTACCTGAATCGTTTCATAAAAATTAAGAAACAAATTTAAAAGGTTAAGAACCAATTATTTTAATCAAATCTAAATATCTTAGATTAAATAATGAAAATGATTTCCATTATTCTCTAGGCTATAGTAAAATCTGCTCTCAAATTCTCTACAAACATTTTGAAAGGTTTGTCATGCAATAGGTAGGCACTGCTGAACTATTCCTAGTCGCAGTTGTGCGATGGACTGAGGCTGAGTTTTATAGACAACATGTTTTAAGTGGCCCTATAAAAAGGAAGTTCAATGAGGTCAAATGTGGAGATATTGGGTTATATTCGATTGATATTCTTCTACTAATCCATTGCTTCGATAATTTTGGCCCTTACAGTGCATCTTATTGGAAATGGATGAGATTCCTGTTCAAAGCCTGTTTTCCATGTTCGTAACTTAGATTTTCTAGTTTGTGAATTATGAGGAAGTGTATCGCTTTATCAACAGTCCAAGATAGTTTTCACCATTTAAGGTTGCGTTAATAAATAGTGGAAAAATAATCCAATCGTCGTAAATACCTACCCAAACATTAACTTTTTTTAGGATACTGAGTATGCCCTTCCCTGATAAGATGAGGATTTGGAATCAGTAGTAGGACATAATTCGCAGAAACCTATTCGTCTGTCTGAATCGTCATCGCCAAGTTCTTGCGAATATGCATTTTGCAAGGGCGGAGTATGTCCTGTTTCAACACTTTTCTGATAGATTCATGACAAACAATGACAATAATGCCAATAAATGTGGACTTCTAATGAAACAAATGTAAGTTTGATTGGAGAAGCAAATGTTTAAAAATAAATACCTGCTACCAATGCCAGCATACTAAGAAACGTTAATATAAGGAATATTATAGTTTGTTCATTTTTATCAACCAGATTATGAACAATGCAAAAGAATTGATAAAGTTTTAACAATTTCATTTAGCAGCCTTTAAAAGGCATTGCAAACAAGTATCTCAAATAAGCAAATATCGTTTTTCTACAATCGATATCCAAAGTAGGCATTTGCGCTCGTATTTGACAACGCAAACGTCATCTTTTTCGATGAATGTCACTTTGTCGCTTATAAGCGACTAAATAAAAAAAAACGCTCGCTCTCCCAATTATTAACTATAAATCAAATATGCATTGCTCAGAGTATCCAATGTCAACAAGTAAATGACATCTTCCATTTGAGTGAAAAATTTCCTAAATAATAATCGTATGTGAGCGTGAAGCAGCAAAAATGGAAGAAGAAAATGATTGTAGTGATTTTTCATGTACACCACCTGAAATTGCAAGCGCCGCTAAAGTCGCGACTTTAAACCTATTGCCAGAAAAGTCGCGGGGGAAGTATGAAAAGCAGTACGAACTCTTCATCACATGGTGTAATTCAAGGAAAGTTAGAAGGTACACTGAAAACGTAATGATGGCTTACTTTAGCGAAAAAGCTAAAACTATGAATTCTGCTACACTTTGGTCGGTGTACTCAATGCTACGATCTGTATTAACTGTAAGAAACAATATTGACATCAGCCAATATACGAAGTTAATCGCATACCTAAAACGCCAATCTGTAGGATACAAACCAAAAAAATCAAGAACTTTCACCAAAGAAGAATTGTTCAAATTCCTCTATGAAGCGCCAGATGAAATATTTTTAATGAAAAAGGTAAATAACACTACTCATTACTCTGTAAATATTAATAAGCTATTTTATTGACAGGTAGTATTAATTATGGGAGTTTTCGGTGCATGTAGACGAGATGAACTTGTGAAAATGACCATAGAAGACATTGAAGACAAAGATTCGCTATTAATAGTAAAAATTCCTGACTCAAAAACAAGAAAAAGTCGTGTCTTTACTGTTACTAATAGTGAAGAACTTGATTTTTTATCATTCTACAGAAGGTATGTTGCGTTGAGACCATCAGATTACGACACCCCATATCGTCTATTTCTACGATATTGTAACGGAAAATGCTCTAAACAAGTGGTGGGAATGAATATAATTGGAAAAATACCCTGTGAAATCGCCCAGTATTTGAATTTATCAGATTATAAATTATATACAGGTCACAGTTTTCGTCGCACGTCAGCTACTCTTCTAATTAATGGAGGAGGTGATATCATCCAACTGAAACGTCATGGAGGTTGGAAAAGTTCTTCTACAGCCGAGGGATACATTGAAGAAAGCATTAATAATAACACTGAAACGGCACAGAAAATCTTGGGTAAAGGTGAATCATCTAAAGTGCAAATTGTTGAATCAGTAACAATGGCGGAACATACAATTTCAAACTCATCTAGACTTTCTTCATCGTCTGGAATTGTCATAAAAAATTGTAAGAACTGTACTTTTAATTTTCATTCCTCAAATTAAATAAATTTTTGGAAATATGTGAACTCTCGATTGTAGAAAAAATCTTGTGTGTAATTCGAGCGCAAATTCATTGTCGATTTCAAGAGATTGCCGCGCTCCTTCGTCGCGCGGCAACTGTCTCTTTCAATCGACAATATATCATTTTGCGCTCTTAATACACAAATAGCTATTATTTGTTTTTCGGACGAGTGCATAATCGCGACAACGAATGGTGCAGGTGTGCCTAGCTATTCCGCGACAAAGCTTCCAAAATGTTCGGAGTAAATTGGAGAGTAGACTTTATTGCCTAGACCCCAGAGAATAATGGAAATCATTTTGAAGATTTAAACTAGTATTTTGAATTAATATGATTGATTTTAAACCTTCAAAGTTTTATTAAGGTAAAAAAATGTGTGCTACTATTGAATAGCATTTTGTAAGAGCTATCATGAAGTATCACACAGTGGGTGTTACCATTAAAAATAATTTCTTGGAGTATCTAGAGCCTGGTTGGTTGAAGTGGTTGGAGTGGTTGAATGGGGAAAATGACTTTATGATAGTTCCTCCTCCATGTTGTAGAAATTAATTCTAGATATTTTCAATACCTCTGTTACTTTCATAGATACAACACATTGTACGTTTTCAAAGTGGAACCTGTTTATTCATGTTTGAAGTTTTACTTGTATAATTAAGCAAATTATCACAGTTCATATTCAACCTTATACGCTACATTCGTTTACCTTCTGGATCAGCTGCATGTGTAGCATTTGCTGAAGGATTGAAATGCTGCCAATCTAGGCCTAAAGCTAAAGCAACGAGTCTGCTATTATCATAGTTTTTACCAAATTTGTCGTTAAGCAGTACGGTAACCAACGCCAGGGATATTGTCTATGTGAGAAAACAGAAATACATTATTCGGAAAATTATAATTATGTGGAGGAAACTTACAATGCCCAAGAAGCTGACTAGTCTCGTAGCTATAGTTAAATCGATACAGCACAGATATTTTCGTAGCATTTTAAATACGGGATCCAAAACCAGCAAAATCGAACGTTTTGAAAATCGGACACCTAAACGTTTTCACCTCCAATCACAAACTAACTGAATAACTAACACGAAACTTACAGACGTATTGAATGTTATGTGATTGTTGTTGTGATGTAAGATGCAACGGAGGAAAAGTAATGAGATGGGTAAATGTGTTAATCTTTTTTAATGTGACACAAAAACGCCCAACAATAAAAACTAATTTATCAAGAGCAGCATTCTGAAAGCGAATCATTTACATCATCTAATATAGATGTGGAATTGTAAACACATCAATGTGTTTTCTGTTTTGATTCACTAAGCAGTTCCATCCGAATACAAATTCAGAACCTATTTTTATAATGCTCTTCCTTTAGCTGCGTCCCAGTTCAAACGCATCCATAAGACTTCGCAATGTTATTTTGCAAACCGGTAAATCGTTTCTCTGCAATTGTTTCTAAATACATTTGCACTACAAATCAAGTAGTTTAGAAAAACGGATAATCCAATCAATGTTCTATAATTTATTCTAAAACTTAAATTCCTACAACTATTTCCTACAAAACATGTAAATGCTGGTCGTGCTTAAATATTGATGTTGTTTGTTGTTGTTGATTTTTGGAAAATATTAAACATCAAATAAAAAATATACGTATTAAATAAAATTAAATTACAAAAGACGTATAGGAATATTCAACAAATTTAAAAATGCATTCGTGGGATATGTAGAATAAATGATGAAATCCGTTCCGTTCTGCAAGGTTTTTAATCGAGATTGCATTGAAGTACTTAATATACCAATCGAAATGAACTATTAAATCCTAAATTTTGATGCAGAGAGAAGATTTTCGGGGCTTACTGGATTGCATTTAGAATATTTACATATTTTAAATGCAATCAAAAAAGGGTTTCATTTGTCGAGTTCACTGAGTTATAGTATGATCAGCAAAACTTTCCAGAATGATTGATTATAGAAAATAAAACCTGCGGCATAAGTAGTACAGTTTGTGCATTTTTCAATGCATCCGCCCATTGTTTTACGGACTTGTGTATTTATAATGTGTACTTCTTTTTTAGATATGGAAGAAAAACTACAGTGTACTGAGAGCAGCATTTTTTTAAGGCAACCTGTGCACCTCTCTTAAACAATCTGAGAGAAGTTGTATAAAGACTTGTAAAAGAAACTGGTGAAGAGTTTATCAATCTTTGTCAAGCAATTCAATACGTCGATATCGTGAAATATTCTGTAATCTAAACTGGAGTGAACTTGGAGTCGACTACCTGAACGCTGGAAAGCAAACTGCTGCCAATGTAAAAGACAATACGTATAATATCCCATAAAATAAATTAGTAACACAGTCTTGGCAATGTTCTATTTGTAAGAATATCAGAAAAATTTTGAGATTAGGGTTGTGTACGTTATGTTCTTAAAGGATGATAGCAAGACAAAAACATTTCACTTAATTAATTCTACATATGTCGTAAAAGTAGACTGATTTTACCGTATTTTTGTATTACGTTTGGAATTTTATTATCATAAGTTCTTAAAATTTTTTAAATCATTTTTTGATTTTGTTTCAATTTTGGATATATGTTTACGACTTAAAATACCCGCAGGCGGAAAGGTTGCCTATTAACGTATATACGGTGATAATAGGAATCGCTAGTTTTAGCCTATTTTGAGTCACTTTAGTAGTCCTTAAGGACTTAAGGAAATTTAATAAAGTGTATGGCGCAGGTAAAAACATACGTTTAGTGATCTACAACCAACCTTTCGATGGTGGTAAATGGCGTATTATACATTACTAAATTTAGAAAAAGCTTAATACGAATGTACTGAAAATACATAGTTGCCCATTTAAAAGCAGAGATTTGACCTGATAACGTTTTACACTATTTAATTAATGAACCATTTCGATTTAAATTTCGTTCATGACACTGTCATTATGACTAAAAATCAGCCCGCGTTTATGTAGTCTGTAAAATTAAATTTGAAATTAAAAAGCGGTACCTACTTATTTTTTGACAAATAAGTTTACTGATTTTTTAGATTTGATTGCGACGTTGTGTCAGCATCACTCTCTAAATCATGTGAAATGGTTTATTTTCTGTACACAAGCAGAAATGTAGGATAAAAATTCAAACTGAGACGCAGCAGCACAACTTGGGCATTTGGGAAATGGGTTGGCAGTCCACAATCGTTTTAAATTCGAACATTCGAAAAGTTAGGCGGAACCTTTTACCCTATTTCCATATTTTATATTTCAGTAAGTTTCTTCAGTCGATAACATCAAAACTAAATTGCTCCATATTTATCTTTTCAAACATTTTTATAGACTTTTATTTTTCCAAATTTGCATGGCAGTTTTGAAAATGAAAATATCCAAACATGAAAACAATTCTGTCATAAAGTCCGATTGGTAGATCAAATTAATTGAAAAAAAAATGTAATATTCATTATCCTAAGCGTCTATCAACTTTATACGAAGAAAGTTTTCACATAAATACAATGACTTCATTAGCTAAATGAGGGCACAGTAACAAATTTAGTAAACATTTTATATTACAAATTAAGTAACTTTAGAATGGAAACCTTACGTTTTAGACCATTATAACCTGACAACAGTCTATCGAGATCTGGGTAATAGAATAGAACTTATCGTATTTTGCGGTTCATATGACGCTTTTTACTTAGAAAAATTGATTTAAAATTGGGGTAAGTTTCATGGTCCGAAGGTAGGTGATATGTAGTAAGTCGGGAATTTCTACACAATTCCGGGAATATCGGGAACTCCTACGAAATTCTGTGAATGTCGGGGATTCTCGAAGGAGGCGTTAATAGTAGAGCTCGTCCTAATTGATAAGGCAAGAGTTTTTTCAGACAAGGCTGTCGCTTGCAAACATACCCATACCTGCCTGCTCATTGTGTCGGCTTAAGCTGGCATTGTCGTATATCTGGAAATTCTAACGTATAAATATTAAACTGAGAAATAATTTTATGGACTTTAGCATGAGCGTTTAAGTAAATAGATCGGTAAGATAATTCGACAACAATTATTTATCAGTGATTTCAGTAACAATAACGTGTTGTGTAACGTAATGCTTTTTTATTGGTAAAGGAAAAATGCATGCTAAATGGTACTGGATAAAACTGTGCATAAAACACAGATTATAGCGCCAACTTTATGCCATGCGTATTTTTTGCTTTCGCCTTTTCAATTGGAACGGTTTCTAGTTACAGTATGCCAGCGTATGCAGTTTTGTACGGTTCATTTAAATATTTATAGCTTATAATCTAAAACTAGTGGCATACATTTGGGGTGCGTCTTATAGTCCGATCTGCTAAATCGGCCGAAACATACGCTAAATTGTTTGTTGATTGAAAATGAGGACCATAATACTCGAAACTTAAATGTATTCCGTTCATAAGGAGAATGAATTGGTTATCTTGTTCGTCTTTCGCGTACTTTCTGTTGTACAATTTGTATAGTCAACCAGATCTCCAGTTTTCTTAAAACAGATCACGTTTCAAATTTCCGTACCAAATTTATTATACAATTTATTGAAGTTTCTAATGTTGAAATGCCGTTGATACTCATACCTTTCCAATGTTGCTACAATTTAATAAGTCGGCGAGTAGAGTAGATTAAATTTTAAAAGTTAATGCATGTCGTAGCTTATTGGCGTGTTTATAATCTCAGTTATAACATAATATTGGTACAAAAATAAATATAAAATGAAATAAGTTATTGTATAAAATAGATAAAATTCCATTGTTTTTGTAGAAGTATCAGTTTCCAACATCATGTTGAATTTTTCCAGATAATGATTAATCAACTGTTAATTAAATCAAAACTACTGTGCATAATATATATACTGGGTACTAAATAAATTGTTCAAAGCGTTCACCTTGTGGTAGCCTGCTGTCACTGTTTTCGCCATTGATTGTCGTAATGTTCGACAATTTCGGGGTATTCGTGGTATATTTAAAAGAGTTGACAATTCTGTTTCGCAAATCATTTACGTCCGCTATTGGAGTTTTATACACTAGTGATTTGACCTGCACCAAGGAAAAAATGTAGAAGGTTCATATCTGGTGACTACCGTAATCACCAGATATGGTCACCGCGGCCATGCTTTTTCTTCGAGGTCCTCCCATGGCTTGCCCAACACGGTCTATCCATCGATGATGATAATTTGTATTGAAATACTCTCCTGCGGCAACACCATCATGCATAAAGCACATAGTATATTCCTTAGCTGTAATCGAATACCTACTGATAACACAAGTAGCTCCTCGTCAAGAAAATGCCGTTAAGAATCACTATTTAGACGTTCTGGTAAGAAATATGGCCCAATGACATTATCTCCAATAATACCAGCTCATACATTGAGAGAAAACTGATGCTGGAATCAGCTTTCCATTATGGAATACAGATTTTCTTCAGCACACAGGTGTTATGAAAGTTCATAATCGCATTCCTCGAAAAATTACTTTCCCCCGTGAAGAGCATTTCAGCCATAAGTTTGAGCTTTGAGCGACTGTTTCAAGTAACGATTGACAGAAGCCGAAACGTTGAGGGAAATTTTGTATCAACAAGGTTTGCACACGCTGAATGTGGCAAGGGTTGAGGCGGTAAAATTTCAAAATGTTCCGTATGGTTCTGTGACTTACATTTAATAGCACCACAACTCTTCTGTACTTGTGGAAGGATTATCCTCAACTTAACCAAGTATTTCTTCCTTTACTTGTGGTTTTGTAACCGCAGTTGGCCGAACGGGAAGGATAGAGTCTCTTAGAAATGTATCGGACTCCTCAATGTAATACGAGGGTAGCCTCTTAAGTCTTTACAAACGACCACTAGGTGGCGCTATTGAGATGTGTCATTACTATTTTCGTAAAACTTGACATTTGTTATTGTGAAAACAGTGGCAGCTTAGAAATTGAGCGAATAGTTTGTTTGCAATGAGTGTTTAAAAAAGCAATTTTGTAAAAAAATAGAAATTTCACGTGAAGATTTTCGTGGGATGATTTTTTGCGGCTTTAGTAAAGATCTAACTCAACAATAATGCATATAATCGCTTCGTTCAATTTTTGGTAATGAAGAACCATCAGAAAAGACGGTTTACAATTGGTATGCAGAATTTCGTCGTGGTCGCCGTGAAGGTCGACCAAAATCGGTTGTTATTCCATAAAAACATCGATGCTGTGCGCAACATGATTGAAGAAGAGCGGGATGTGACTTACAGTGAGGTAGAGGCATCCTTAGGCATACAGAAGACTACAGTACATTCGACTTTTCATGAACATTTAACTGTGAAAAAGACCTGTTCCCGATGGATTCCGCATAATTTGACCGAAGTTAAAAAAAAGGCTCGTGTTAATTGGTGTAAGGAAATGCTCAAAAAATTCGACCGAGGGACTGCAAAATCCGCATACAACATCGTAACAGGTGACGAAACTTG
>JABXWE010007995.1:0-51831 GCA_014611495.1 Limonius californicus
TTGCTTAATATTTTACTCTTACTTTTCCCTTGGATAAGTTTCTCTATAATTATCTTTTACCAACACTTTGTCTCATATAGCTTTTGCTGTCACCGAAAAAGAGCTTTTTATAAATACCAACAGAATGCTTTAAAGGTAACTTAAATTTACCCTAGGTTTAATGATTCTCATTTGCTAAAGTTAGAAAACCGGAAGTTGCTTGATATTTTACTCTTACTTTCTCCTTGGATAAGTTTCTCTATAATTATCTATTACCAACACTTTGTCTCACATTACTTTTGCTGTCACCGAAAAAGAGCTTTCATAAATAGCAACAAAAACTGTAAAGGTAACTTAAATTTACCCTAGGTTTAGTGATTCTCGTTTGTCTAAAGTTAGTAAACCAGGAGTTGCTTGATATTTTACTCTTACTTTCCCTTTGGATTAGTTTCTTTATAATTACTTATTACCAACGCTTTCTCTCACATTGCTTTTGCTGTCACCGAAAAAGAACTTTTTATAAATACCAACACAAAGCTTTAAAGGTAACTTAAATTTACCCTAGGTTTAGTGACTCGCATTTGTCTAAAGTTAGAAAACCGTAAATTGCTTGATGTTTTACTCTTAGTTTCCCCTTGGATAAGTTTCTCTATAATTATCTATTGCCAACACTTTGTCTCACATTGCTTTTGCTGTCACCGAAAAAGAACTTTTTATAACTACCAACACAAAGCTTTAAAGGTAACTTTAATTTACCCTAGGTTTAGTGATTCGCATTTGTCTAAAGTTAGAAAACCGTAAATTGCTTCATGTTTTACTCTTACTTTCCCCTTGGATAAGTTTCTCTATAATTATCTATTGCCAACACTTTGTCTCACATTGCTTTTGCTGTCACCGAAAACTAGCTATTTTTAAATACCAACACAAAATTGAAGGTGACTACTCTAACTTGGGTGATTTTTATTAGTCTACTGTTTTATCACCTGTAACTTCCTAATATTTTACTCTTACTTTCCCGCAGATAGGTTGCTTTTTAATTAACTAATACCAAAGATCATTATACTCTTTGCTAATACCAAAGTGGCAAACCCTATGTTTCACGTTGGTTTTTCGGTCTCCTAAAACAAGTTCTTAATAAATACAGATGCAAATCTTTAAAGGTGACTCTTACTCTATGTTTGGTGACTTTTATTGGTCTCGTGTGTTAAAACCAGGAACTGCGTGATATCTTACCGTTACTTTCCCCTAGAAAAATATCTTTATAATTAAATGGTCCTAAGTTGGGGGAAAATATGTCGGCAGACAGTTCCAGCTAACAACCAAATTCTAATATTGCTTGTACTTTCAACTAGAAATACTTATAAATAATGGTCCTTAAATTTACAGCAAAGAGTTTATATTGTAACGTAAATGTAATAGACTTTAATGGGTTGGCATCTTAATACCGGAAACAACCTAATGATATTACCCATACTTTTATCCATATAAGTTTCTTTATAATTTAGTGTGACTAAATTCACAGGAGAGATAAATCGACAAACAAATACAGTTAGTATGTATTTCCCATGTACTTGTTTTGCTTTACTATAAAAGGTCATTTCTTCATATAAAAGCTCATAAATTTAGAGGAGGCTATATATATTTTAAGCCACAGTTAATGCCTTTCAATTGCCTGGTGTCTTAACACCAGAAACGAGTTAATCAGTTACTCTTCCTACCATCCAGGTAAATGCTTTACAATTAAATTTTCTAGAAACGTAAATCACGGAACAAATCTAGTTGATATATATTTATATCCTTTCTCCTAAAAAGATTTCTTAG
The DNA here is from genome assembly GCA_014611495.1 of Limonius californicus. Taxonomy (NCBI): domain Eukaryota; kingdom Metazoa; phylum Arthropoda; class Insecta; order Coleoptera; family Elateridae; genus Limonius; species Limonius californicus. Next base: position 1,801 of record JABXWE010007995.1, read on the forward strand.
TCAAAGCTCCCAAATAAGAAGTGGGCTATTTTACATTTTATTCCAACTTTGTTGACCTTTTTCTGGTATTCAGACAGCAGAACCACTTCCTCAGATGTCGCTAAATTTAGGGGCCAATAAAAAAGTTATAGTAACCAACTATCGCCCAGTTTGCTTCCATTTTGCTGCAGATAGATTTTCTTGTCACTAAAACTCATTAAATTAAGATTGCCAAAATAAATCAACTAGATCATACCATTACTTTCTATTTCACGTATTATTTTTACTGTTTTATACGTTTCGTCATTATTTCACTCAGTATTCCTTTATCACCAACGTTCACTTCATATATGATCAATATAATAAGCAGAAACTTGTGTTTGTATTACATTTTTGTTTTACTTTAATTCAAAGTTTTTTATATGCTAGCAACTACATTTAATAGAAAGTAAAGCTTTTGCTAACGTGTATTACCCTCATATTGTTTCTGTTTTCTATGAACAAGAATCAACGTCTCTAAATTTGATGAATGAATGAATTCTAATCTTGTATAAGACACAAATTACCTATTCTCAATTTGATGTAGGAAGTCTGTTACACATCTTGCAAGTTAGCCAAAATTTACATTATTTTTAACATAGCCTAGTATGGTAGTGAGGCGGCCGTGGGCTAGAGGTTAGCGCGTTAGACTTCTACGCCGAAGGTCCTGGGTTCAATTCCCAGTACAGGAACATCGGATTTTTAACGGCCGCTCTCCCTCGCAAGGCAATGGCAAACCAGCGAGGTATTCTGCCTAGTATATCTTCTCTGGAGTAGAAGTGTTTACACTTCCCGTGGTTCGGAGCCCACGTTAAGCTGTAGGTCTTCTATGTCTGTGGTACTTTAAACGCGCGACACAGGCATAGGAGAGAAGATCGCTACGTCTCGTAAGAGATAAAGCACTCTAAGAAGAAGTATGGTAGTCTCGGTGAGTTAACTTTATTGGAAAGGCAAAGTTGCAGAAAGTTTGAGTTACCAACTATTTATTATTTTAGAAATCTTCATATAACCTTCTCCATCATTAAATTAAATTAGAATATCAAAGTAAATCAGGAAAGACGTGCACTTGAATTAAAAATCTTCTTTTGCTGTTGATTTCTGCTGCATGACCGTTAAAAGCAAAATTAGATAAACTACAGGAAAGTGATAGTGTCAGGAAGATCCATTTACCATTTTCTTTGCAATTATGTTCCACCAAACAGAATCACTGAAAGTCACCCCAAGTTAGGTATTATTCCTTTTATGAAGGAAATCGATATAGATCCAGACACCTATAAATGTAGAGACCAAAAAAAAAAATTAGCTATTGTTCTTTAAATCGAAATTATTACTCCATGAAGCTGAGTTTCGCAAATATTATTCAACAATTTGAACAAGGATCTTAGGATCTAAGTATAAAAGATCCATTAGAATATAATCTAATTACTAATACAAGAACCTCGCGAAAAAAGAAATCTAGCTACAAACACTAGACCCAGGATCGAGATTCACTACTACATACTAAATGTACGGGGTTGATTTAGAAACTAAGAGCCATTTAAATATTCCCGCCGAATGAGGGGCGTAGTCAATTGGGTGCATTGTGGGGGTGCTTCAGTGTAGGACGAGCTACCCCCACGTTACTTTACCGTGTTTCTGTCTTTGTTTTCAGTTGTATAATAAAGCTCTAAAATGAACACTGCGATTGAAAATGTATGAAGGCCTATGATTCATTTATCATACGCAAAAAACGAAAAAGCTGCCGGAATTTACTGTCACATAGGCGAGACTTACAATCCAGGCATCACGAATGAAGTAAAGGTCAGATCCTGGTATGTGAATTGTAGAGATGACCGAACAAACGTGCACGATGAGGAATGCAGTTGGAAACATTCTATCGATCTTGTGAAAAAGTAAACAAGAAAATTCGTTATCGTCGGAAATTCACAATTTCTGAAATGGCCTCAAATTTTCCTCGAAATTTACGTACGCTACTGTATGAAATTGTTACGAACAGGCTGCAGTACCACAAAAGATGTTCGCGGGTGTTTACAACCACCAGGAAATGGCCTCTGCACTGACTCTCCAACATCGCTACGAACTGATGGCGATGCATACCTCAATCACATAGCGACTGGCGACAAACTTCTTACACAAATGTTGAAAGCAAGCAACAATTAATGCAGTGGTATTGTTGGTTGATTTCCTGGAACGTGAATGGCAAAACCTTCAAAATGCTGAGAAAGACGATGCAGAACAAAAGCCGAAGATTGCTGACCTCCGGATTCGCGCTTCTGTATGATAACGTCACCCGCACTCGGCCGCTGGCATTGTGCAACTCTTTAAGTAATTCCATGTGAAATTTTTAACCATCCCCCATACAGTCCCGATTTAGCGCCGAGTCACTGTATCCTCTTCTTCCATCTTCATCCAACGCCAGTACTAAATTTATTAATAATAAAAATGTAAAAATAAGCCTCCTTAAAATTAACTCCCATTGCTATTACTTTCCAACATACTAATTTGTGTATTAGTAGAAGTTACTTAATTAAAGTGAAACAATAAATTGCCAAAACATTCTCGTCACGTTTTTCCTAATAAAATTAAAGAAAAATAAATGCTGTCTTTGTTTTATGTAACGTATTGGAAAAATAAATCAAGCAAACACCCAAAGGTCAGATAATTGTTTTTATAGGTAAAGGTCAGCATGTTCAGGGTAGAAGCTAGTGGGAGATTGAATTACTATCTATAAGAGACCGAATTAGTTATAAAAAGGGGCGACATCTTATACTACCGTGGGTGATAAGTCTCGGAAACAACAGGATTCCATTCCTTAAATAATAATAATTATTGACATTCAAACCTTTAAGTTAACTACCTCGTTTTATTTCACATTAACACCAGATAAACATTGTTATCACTATCACTATCCAATACAAATAGCAAGCTTTTTAATTCAATTTTCTCTTGACAAGATAATCCTGCAATTTTTTTCCACTTTGAGTAACGAGGTTGCTGAAAACAAAGGAGAATTTTAACACAGACCCATTACCCCACTTTCCCTTTTTTGCGATTTCACTAAACATGGAAGTTTGTTCGACACGAAACGAATGTAAAGGGCCAAATAAAATCTTGGTGTTTAGAAAATTGGTAGGTCGGCGTACCTAAGATAAATTGATACTGCTGGAGTTTTCATGGGGGTGAATTAGGCAAACAAAGGAAGTGCCGATGTAAACGGTGTTTTAAAAACCCCGTCAGGAATAGGGCGGCAATGGATAAATGACTTTCATTTTGTCTTTCTTTATTGGATAGGGCGCAATGGGAGATGGTGTAGATGTTCAATCCTTGTTTGCTTCTCCCAAACTGTTTCTCCTACCTCCTGAGATGTATGGATTCGTTCCCTCGGCGTCCTTTTCAAGGTTTAAATTTTTTAAAAGCACAAGTCTACAGGGTTCCCTTACCAAAAGAAAAACTAAGTTATTTATGAAAATCCCTTCGAAAAACAGCAATTAATTTCTGCAGCCTCTGGGACGTGGGAGAATCTTAATGAAAGGAATTCACTTTAACTTAAAGTCGGAAAGCTTAATCCTTCTTCATTTAGAACGGGTCGTTCACTTTTTATTTGTTTTCCCTTGGAAGTGATGCGAGAGTGGAATTTTTTAAGCTCTAATGTACAAGTTGATTTCACATAATAGAAACTTTTGACGTCTTGGCTGTGTCAGGTTGTGTAAAAGCAAACTCTAGCCAAGTAGATGCCTTCATGTCGTTAAGGTATGCGACTGATTTGTAGCGAAACTTCGTACAAGAAAGTATCTGTATTATAAACCCATCCAGGAAGAACAGATTTCTCTTTGAGCCTTAAACGGGAACTCTCCCCTCGTTTCTCGAATTTTTTGTTCACATTTTTCTGCTCCGTTAGAAAATGTTCGGCATGCCTTGCCAAACATTAAATTTCTACCCGAAGAGAGAGTCGCTTATAAATTCGATGCAATGCAGCTGCTTTGTGATCCATAAATTCTTAGTTTTTGTTGCAGAATAAGAACGATAAGGCGGCTCCGTTTTGGTTGTAAATTTTCTACAATGTTTGCTCTGATTTAATGGAAAGAATTGAGAGCATTCAGCGAATATGAAACATGGTCCCTTGATCTTATTTTAAATGTGGGAGTTTAAACTTACACGAAACATGGCCAACTGACCCTTGTTGGTTATCTCGATTGTTCCCACCACGTTGTTAATTAACTTCATTAACTAACGGGCTAAGAATGCGTATTTAACGAGTCGCTAACATCTTCCAGCTCGATTAACACTGTGAGAAAGGCAAAATTACTTGCTCTGTTTGTTTTAAATGCAGCAGCAGAAATAGATCCTCGTTGAACGGTAAATTCATTTAATGCTTAAAACAATCATAATTGAAAAAAGTATTTCATAGAATGAAAAAAATACTTCCCTAAAGCTGATGTTTAAGTAATGATGTGTTACAATAGCAGCAGGAGCTATATAGGTCAAACAACAGCGTAGGAAGTTCAATGATATATACTCAGAAATAGATATAATGACTCTGGGTTACGAATTCAACAAAAGTATGGTGAAGGGGAGAATCCAATAATTACAGCTTAAAATAATAAACTTTTTGAAAACATATTCTGTATAACCTAAAGTGCCTACTGTGCTGATACTGACATTCGTATAACCTACAGAATAAAAAAAAATATATATAAAACAAGTTAATATAATCAATGACGTATTGCTTTTGCAAGAAAAACTCTGTAGGTAAAATACTGACACCATGGTAAAATGCATCCAGAATTAATAGCGGGCTGTAGGATTAAATAGAATAGGACAACAAATTACTATCTGCCCCTTTCTGTTACATTACTTCTATGTGAATTTTAAATACGCCCCAAGTATTTCGCCTATTCACAAGTTACCGAAACAGAAGATGAAGTTCCCTAAGTAAATGTAAGTAAATCAAAGATGAAGATATGCTCGTTTACCTGCTTACAACCGGTCTAGGTTACGATGTTAGACCGGTTGTAAATAGGTAAACGAGCATATCCGTATCTCTTTCTTTCGTGGATAGACGAAATACTTGGGGCGTATTTAAAATTCACTTTTAGATAACGCAGGGAAAGACAGTATTTTTGTTTTCCTTTTCTATTTAATTCTGTAGCCTGGTGTAACGCCTAGTCGAATCGACGGCGACAATTCTATTATCATAAATAGAAGCAATACAACCGAAACTACCAGTTACGATGCAAGGTCCAGGTATCAAGGACAAGGGTCGAACAGCTACAGTCGAAGAAGGGGGGGGTTGGATAAGCCTAGGCCTCACCTGTTTAAAATATCCTTCGTCCTTGAAAATAACACGCGGCAAACAGGAACCTTCCTGGAGTTCTGACTTACCTTGTTTCGGTAATTGCTCAATTTGTCCCCAAAGTAAATTATGTTAACCCAAGACACAATAAAACACAACAATAAATTACCAACCTTCAATTTATCTAAAAATTCACACTTCAATTTTTGTAACACAACCAATTGAAATTAAAATATGTATTCAATAACGATATATTTATACACCCTGTTTTAAATTAAGTCTGCACTATTGCTAACTTCGTTATTATTGAATTGACGATGTCGACTAAATTAGCAAACTAGTAGTATTTTTTCCGCTGAATAAAATGGTGAAAACAGAAAAATAAATGAACATCGCATTTTCGAGTTATTTTGAAAAATGTATATTTTTTAATGGAACACACTGTATATTTTTTGATGGATGGATTGCAAATTTTGTTTTAAACGTAAAAGTTTCTATGCACTATGATCCTAAAATAATAAATAAATGAATTATTCAGCATTTTAAAAATCGCAAAGTAGTGTGCGACAATGGCAATTTAATGTACGTAGGATAAAATAAAAAATAATAGTGGTATTTATCTTCAAAAGGATTTAATTTTAGATGAAAAAATAACACAACTTGTCTGAAAAATTAATTAAAACGAAACGTTATTTTACAATAAATCCTCAAATACATCTCCATTTTGTTCAATGCATGTTTGAGCACATTTTAACACACGCCCGGTTGCTTTTAAAATGGTCCAACCGTCAGTCGACCTTGTCACCTGTGTTATTTTATTTTGAAGTTCTTCTACATTGGCAAATTTACATTTATAAGTTTCATCTTTAAGATAACCCCAAAAATAAAAATCTAACGGAGTCATATCGGGTGATCTTGGAGGCCAAGGAACAGGGCCATTTGTGGATATCCATCTATCCTGAAATATCCTACTGAGTAAGATTCTCACTTGATGGAACTGATGAGGAGGTGCTCCATCTTGTTGGAAATAAATTGACACCCTATCTTCCAAATTAGGTCGACTGACGGTTGGACCATTTTAAAAGCAACCGGGCGTGTGTTAAAATGTGCTCAAAAATGCATTGAACAAAATGGAGATGTATTTGAGCATTTATTGTAAAATAACGTTTTGTTTTAATTAATTTTTCAGACAAGTTGTGTTATTTTTTCATCTAAAATTAAATCCCTTTGAAGATAAATACCACTATTATTTGTTATTTTACCCTACGTACATTAAATTGCCATTGTCGCAGAATACTTTGCGATTTTTAAAATGCTGAATAATTCATTTATTTATTATTTTAGGATTATAGTGCATAGGAACTTTTACGTTTAAAACAAAATTTTCAATCCATCCATCAAAAAATATACAAGGTGTTCCATTAAAAAATATACATTTTTAAAAATAACTCGAAAATGCGATGTTCATTTATTTTTCTGTTTACACCATTTTATGCAGCGGAAAAAGTACTACTAGTTTGCTAATTTAGTCGACATCGTCAATTCAATAATAACGAAGTTAGCAATAGTGCAGACTTAATTTAAAACAGGGTGTATATATATACATATGTATATATAGATGTGCAATTTCACTTTCATTTCAAAAACAAAGACTTTCAGAGTAACAGATATTTAACTACAGATTCGTCTTATCGAAAGGGAACAGCTGTGAGGACCTTCACTGGGAGAGAACAACAACTAGCAGAGAGCTGTAAGGCAGTTTTTTATCCAAGTCAGAGAATGCTTGGGAACGGGGCAAGACCACGGTACTCGATGTACGATCCTGACAAGAAAGCTCATATAATTAAAAAATATGAATTATTGATATAGTAACTCATCTATGTGACAAACATATAAATCCGTATTAAGGAAAAATGTTGGCAAACCCAGGAAAAAGACAGCGTGAGTTAACTATTATAAATAGGTAACTACAGTTTTGAAAGAATGGAACGTTTCAACTATTGGGACAATTTGTTAACAGAAGAAAATATAATAAAAGTAGACATTCAAGCAAGAACAGCAGCAGAAAACAGTTGCTACGAAGCTCTTCCAAATATCCTTAATTCAGGATTCTAGTTTGAGAAGCGTTTATGAAATTATTCAACTAATTATTAAGCTAATAGTCAACATGCATGGGCTAGAAGCCCGAATCCTACCAGTTGAAAATAAGTGCGATTTTTGAGTGTGAAACGAAGATCTTAAGGTAAGTATGCGTACGAGTGCATAAAGAAGGAGGATAGTGAATTTGCAGAAACCATAAAATAAGAGAGCTGTATATCGCACCCCTACAATTAAAAGCCACTGTTCAGCGGCGCTGTATTAACCAATATGACTGCAACAACAAAGAGCAGCAAACATATCTTAGAAGAGGAAACCTGAGGGACAGAGAGAGAAGCAGACGGCGATAAGAGTTGGCAAGAAGATCTGTAAGTATATTTAAGGATGTTATAAGTAGCAAGATAGAGACTAAGAGAGACAAAGAAGAATCGAGTTCTGATGTGGAGCAGACCAACGCTCTTTGAACGGTTGTGCAATTAAGAACAGAGAGAGAGAGAGAGGGCGAGAGAGGGAGAGAGAAAAGGAAAGAGAGATGGAGAGAGAGAGGGAGAGAGAGAAGGAAAGAGAGAAGGAGAGAGAGAGAGGGAGAGAGAGAGAGGGAGAGAGAGAGAGAGAGAGAGAGAGAGAGAGGGAGAGAGAGAGAGTTATCACTGGAGAACCTTTGAGCTTTACTTAGCTAGTACCCAGTGTCTATACATGGAACTGGATCCAACGAGAAGAATTCATAGACATCTTTTTATATTCCGGCGATCTACCTGTCTATGACTATCTAGGAAGTCGTATTTTCAGAGATTGTAGTGCCTAACGAAGATGTCGACTATTAGATTTGTACAGATAGTTCACCGCGATTAAGATCCAGTGGAATCTACTTTATGCTATCGTTCGCCTACAAATTACCAGACGTAGGAAAGAATAGACGCAGAATGTCTGCTGTAAACGGGACCATCACGAAGCATACGAAAGTTTGTACGCTTATCAGTCGGCGCAAAACAGATTTCTTCTAGCAACAATTTAAAAAGTCAGTCGTTTTCGATCAATAAGCCCACGTGGGCTTTATAGTGGACACCCTATTTTCATGGATTTGAAGCAATATCTCACGATGTTAGCTAAAAAGATATTTATAGGAAAGAAGCGTCTCAGTTGGAATTATGTGCCACGAGCAAACAGTATCAACCGAAGATCCTTTTCTAACTTTGTCCCAGTCTCATTGCCTTCTCTTTAACTGCCATTTTTGATCTGATCTATTGTTCACTTTTTGGAAAACAGCCCAAGCGTTCATAATTTTCAAATCACGCAAAATTCATTAATTTGAATTCTGAATACTGCCATACAGTCGCTTCTGAAAGTGTTCACGGAGTTACCTTCAAGAGGATTCTCACTAATCGGTTCAAGATCCTATAGGATTCTCATAAGTCATCATATTTCGGATGTGCAGTGTGACTTTCGTTTACAGAAATATGTTACTGACTGCTATACTAGGACGTCACAAAGGTTCCAAATTTCACTTTCCGAATGCTACTCTGCATCGTAGATATTCAAAAGCTTTTAAGAGCTTTTGGAATAAGATTAGTTTTTTGAGAGGGACATCCCAGTAAAAGTTTTTTCCTGACCATCGATGCCAAGTCAGGTATTTTTGATTATTCAATTTTCTCTTTGCTGCTGTTGCCCTTGATAACCCAATTTTACGGCGGACGTAAGTTTGTTTTCCTCTATATTTCCATTACACCCTTCTAGGGGGTAAGTGGAATCTTCGCTATAACTACCATTGATTCCTTAATAACATGACGTCGGTTATGTTATAAGGTATACTTCTGTATGGTTCGCCTACCGTTACCAACGGGTGGAATGTTCTGTTTCACCTTGAAATAGTTACTAAAGACCGGGATGGTGTTTTGATGAGATGCAGCAATACTGTGCTTTCTTACTCAAATTAGAAAAAAAGTGTTGAAAGTTGCCATTTCAAACAACTGATTTTAATTGATAAAATATTTATTCGCCTCATACTTGGTTACCGATTAACTTGTTAGTTCTTGTCTTTCCGTCCGTTATCGCCAATTTCCAATAAACGGCGAAAAACCATCACTAAGAGAACGTTGCTCTTGAATCACGGCTAACATTTTGAAGAGATCTAGTGTGTTATCACAGTTTTCGACGAGGAACAAAGAACATCGTTGCTTAATTTAGGCAAGTACATATATTAAGCAGGGTAGACAATCGACAATCAACATTCTTAAAACTTCTATTGTTTTGACTATTTCCCGCAGATCCAGGAAGAAAGTCAAATTATCTACAGCGGTGGTGCTACGGCAAGAGAATGCATTATCACCATTACTGATACATCCCATCTACGTTTTACACCTATCCACACTCGTAAACGTTATTATAAAGACACCTCGTATATAACCTTCTCTTGTTCTTTGACGCGACCTTCCAAACTTCTGAATGTCTGTGACCATAGTTTTCGCTATTGCAGTTTCTATTCCGATTTCTGTAATATTTTTTAATTTCTGATTACTATAGTTTGTAAATTAACTGTCTTATAGTAGCTTGTTTGCTTTCGCAAGTACTTCACAGCTTTCCATTTCCTTGTTGTCGTTTATAGATAGATCAATATTGTTTGGTCCTACTAGCAGACAGTTGGTTGTGCCTATGTTTACTATTAAGCCCCACAATTTTCTTATCGTATATTTGATACCACCTTCATGATCATAATAAATATTGTACATATTAAAAATGATTACCCATAACAGGAGTTGGGTTGGGTTTGATGACTGTTATGCAAACAGTAACCGATGGGCTCTCATGGTCTTAGTTGGTATTATATAGATGTTTTAGATTCCTAATAGTTTCTCGAATTTTTCAATTGATGAAAATATAGGATTTAGTATGGATCGATGTAACAAAAAAGAAACAATTCCATATCTATATGTTTAGAAATACGCAATATAGATTGAACCATAGGGGCTAGGAAATTTTGATAGATCTGCCTAGGTTGTCAATGAGTGCACAAATAATTTGGAAAATTTCTTTATAGAATGTGATTACTGCTAGAATTTTGTTGTTGAAAGACTGTAACGTAGAAAATCAATAGGCTTAGGTATATCTATATTTAGAAAGGATACTGTTGAAAGTAGCAACTGCTGATGCTCTTTCCATTGCGGATAACACTCTTCTGAACGTAGGCTAACTCAACTACATATCTTTGGAAGCAAGAAAAACTTCAACATTCTTCAACGATAAAATGATCCAAATGCAGAGGTAGCACGTTTAATTACCACAATCGTAAGAATTTGTCAAAAAGGCGTACACTTTTACATGTATAAGCTTTCATGTGTTCACTGTTCATATCGGATCTCAAGTGAATTGTTAGCAGGAATGCATTTTACTTCTCTTAGGTCCATTTACCTTAGTGTATAAAAGGACTGTTCCTGTTGTTCTGGAAATATGTCTGACATACTGAACAAGGGAGCCATTGATTGTTCTTAATACGTGATGCTAAATATTCCAATATCGATTGAGTCGTGTGTTCTGTCCACAATACTCTGAGGACACGTTGGTATAGCCACATCTGAAGACTCTCCTATCAGGCATCTGCCTGTCTAGGGACTGTGAGCGCTGTACTTACATAATTTTTGTATTTTAGTTATGGCGTTGTCTTTCCACACTTTGGTGTGTTTAGTGGTTGTCGGTCGCGTGGTGTTTATTCTTCGTCGCCCTTCTCTTTCGCTCGCTGTACTGTTTGTCAATAAAGAGCCGAGGTATACGATGTCATCAACCACTTGGAAACCAGCTCCAAGCCTTACATGGGGGGAGTTATTGACAGCTTTTTTTACGATTATAACTATTATCTTGCCAGTGTTTAAACGCAACCCATATTCCGCAATAAACTTGTCAAGATGTATTATCTAAATATAATGTTGTATTCATCTACACAACTCTAAATACGAAAATTTGAAATTAGTGTTAAAGTATTTAAAAATGTTACAGAATGAGGCGTATTGAATGAATAAAAAAAACTACTATACAGACAGTACAGGGCAGTAGGCCCATATACTAGCCAGTTAAGTCACCGTGCCTAATTCCAACGGTTTTTGTTTCGATCATACTTTTCTTACTAATAGTTTTTATAATAAATCAATAATGAAAAGGTTCTCTGGTTATTCAAAAATCCCAATTCAACATTTTTCGTTTAGGTATATTTAGAACTTACATCCATATCGGCCCAAGCTGCCAAATCAAGTCCAAGCACACTATCTGGTGTCCAATACATGAGTTGATTGGGAACTTTAATTATATTGACAATTAAGGAATCAAGTACTGGCTCTTTCAGCTGAAGTAAAACATAATATAATGTAAAACATGACAAACGAAAAAACATACCTGTAGTAAAGCAAGGTTGTGTTCTACGTGATATTCATTGTCTTTACTAATACAGTCTGGGTGTACGTCCACATTGTCGATTTTGTAGAATGTGTGTTTGATTTTAGTTTTCATACTGGGATCACCGACTCTGATATAAAGTCTTACGGCGGGGGTACTGCAATAGCGAAACAAATATTATACTGAATGTCCCATAATTTGAGGTTTACAGCATATGGGCGTGTTATTGCAGGTATTTAGATTAGAAGTGCGTATGACCGGAAATGCTTCTTACCAGAACTACAACCATTAAAAATTGCAATGTGATTGAAGAAATATATTTAACTTGTTTATTTGAAAACGTATTTATAAATTCTATTCAAAATTATCTCCTGCAAGTCTAATACAAAGTCTATCCCTGTGAAAAATTGATCTAACAGTTCCCCCCATAATTTCCGGAGAATTTCTTATTAGCTGCAGCATCCATAATTCGGTTTACAAGTTCATCATTATGCGATTTTTCTACATAAACTATTGACCTTATATTATATTATTAAATAATTACGACTTTAAATGGCACCAATAACACGCCCTTGTACTATAGACTTCGAGTCATGGGAGGGTAAAAAAATTTTGCTTACTTTTGAACACAAAGACAGGTAGTTATTGTCCACATTCTTGATATAAGAGTTCCTGAACAACTTGGCTGATCATCGACGTACACAATATTCTGGAAAAATTTGTATTACAATTAACGTTTCATTTTTGCATCTATTAAATCCATATTAAGGGGGTTGGGTTGGCTCAGGTGAAAGAGAATCAGGCTTTGGACCAAACGGTTCCTGCTTCTAATCACTCCAAGGATCGACAAATTCTCGTTGTCGGTCTCTATTTGCTATTGGGGATCAGGTTATTAGCACTCTTCGTGTTACGGTCGTCCTAGAGGAGTAACAGAACGCTAACACGCATATTCACTTACACCAGGCAGGTTACGCACCACCACGGTATCCCGCAGAGGACCCTGTTGTACATAACTCGAACTAGCTTAACACCACAGCGACACTGCGCAAGCGGTACAAACGATCATAACGATAATGAATGAATGAAATCCATATTAAGATGTGGTGCAGGGAAGAGCAAGAATGGCATGGCGTTTTTTTTATTAAATTAATATTGAACTTTTTACCCTATCGAAAACCCTAATATCAAATACAATTACTGTGCAAACGAAAATGCCCATGGAAATATATGAACGAGTAAAAATCGACGAAATATAAATAATATCGTTTCGTTTTCATGTCCATGGTAGGAATGTTTAAAGAAATATCTTCTAATGAAATAATGTAGTGTGGAAATAATATTCGTATATCAAAGCACTTATTGTCAAATAATTAACGCACATAATAATACAGAATCGGAAAGAAAGTATCGTATATCATTGCGAAATTCGTATATTTAGCCCAATTGTAGAAAATCGATTAAAAAATCGTCAAATTAAAATAATGTCGAATAGTAGGAACTTCCATGTCATATGGAAATAATGTTCGAATAGCCATATCATTTATTGTCATATGTCGAATTAACATATTATAAAATTGGGAAGGTCTGTTCTAAAAACATCGTTTCCAGAAGTGTGTTAAACAACGTTTAATTGTAGGCAAACGATTATAGGAAAGTCTCGTATATCACCGCGGAATTCGTATATTTAGTCCAATGGTAGAAAATCGATTACAAAAACGTCAAATTAAAATAATGTCGATTAGTCGAAACATCGATTGCAAAAACAACGTTGCAAAGACACATGTTGTGGAAATATTATTTCAATGGACAAATCATTTATTGTCAAATGTCGTATTCACATAATATAGAAATTTCGGTTCTAAAAACATCTATTGCAGAAGTATGTTGAATAACATTTAATTATCGGCAAACAATTGTAAAAATTCTCGTATATCACCGCAAAATACATATATTTAGCTCAATGGTAGAAAATCGATTACTACAATGTCAAATTTAAATAATGGAATATCAGGAAGATCGATTGCAGAAACAATTAATACAAAAGGGTTCATAGCCACATGCCGTATGGAACTAATGTTGCAATAGCCAAAGCATTTATTGTCAAATGTCAAATTCACAAGATATAGACCTGGAAAAGGTTTGTTCCAAAAATATCGATTGCAGCATGTTGAATAACGTTTAATTATAGCAAACGATTGTAAGAAAGTTTCGTGTATCACCGCGAAATTCGTATATTTAGCCCAATGGCAGAAAATCGATTACTACAATGTCAAATTTAAATATTGTCGAATAGTAGGAACATCGATTGCAGAATCAATTAATACGAAAACATTCACAGCCACAAGTCGTATGAAAATACTATTTGAATAGCTGAAGTTTTATTGTCAAATGTCGAATTCACATAATATAGAATTGAGAAAGGTCTGTTCCAGAAATATCGATAGCAGAACTGTGTTGAATAAGGTTAAATTAAAGAAAAACAATTGTAAGGAAGTTTATTTTCACAGGATAAACTTGGGTTCCGTTAATAGCTGTTGAAATATGGTTTCTTAATTAAACAACTAGAAAATTTGCAAGGTTAGGTTCTCACATTAAGAAATTATTAGAGCTTCCGTGAGATTTATAGTTTCTATTTGATACACGAACCAAACAGGAAATAATATATCGTATTGTTACTTCAGTTTAACAAAATATCTATTGATAAAACCAGTATATTATATTTAAGCAAGTACTTACCAAGTTACAGATTTTTAATTTATTTACTACACTACACCATTATCATTTTAACTATTAAATTTATCACTATAAATATATAAAATTAAAATTTTGGAAAGATTTGGGAAATGTTGGAGTACCATTGGCCCTTTTAACGTGATATATATATATATATATATATTTTCTTTTTAGTATACACTGCCTATGTATACTTTTACAAAGAACGCGTCAATTACGCCTAGTATGTAGGCAACCAACTATACAGACAACTAAACCATGCTGTGGCCAAAACAATCAAATTAATTCAATGTTAAAATATAATATTAATCTTTATTTAGTGTCTTCTTGCGTTTCTTAAACAACCATGTACAGTAAAGACGAAGAAATGGAAATTCTAATGTGGTATCAGAATGGTAACAGCTTAAGAACTGTGAGAGATTTATTTTCACTTAAATATCTAGAAAGACCTATTCCTTGTATTCGAATCATACAAACAATTTAAATTTAAATTAGAGGGATGCGTAATTATATCCCATAAAATAGGAACCAAAGGTAATCACGTTTTAACCGAAGAAATGAAATTAAATATTTTATGTTACGTTGAAGAAATCATCATTAATAGTCATAACAAAAAATAATATTTAAAAAGAGTTTGCGATGGCCGGGAATGGAACCCGGATCAACTGCTTGGAAGGCTCCTATGCTGACCATTACACCACTTTGCCGCGGATGTGTTTTTGTTGTACAAAGGAAGTACAATGTTCACGGACCTTATAGAAACATCACCCTGTCGATTTTTGTATTTAACAAATAAGTCATCATTTGCGTCCTATGTACAGGGTGAAATACTTATTTAATATAAACACTGCACCAACATAACCTTCATACTCAAATAATTCACAACTACCCAGACGTTTATTCCGTTTTTTAGTTGTCGGTATAGTTGGTTGCCTACACAATAGGCGTAATTGACGCGTTAAGGTATACATAGGCGGTACATGTGTACCGTGTGATGACCTTGAATACGCTCCATAGGGAAAATACATGCGTTTGTGGAATTCTTTAATTTCCTGCTCCCCAACCTGAAAAACGCTTCAAAGACAAGGTGTCAGCAGAAAGAACGTTAATTTTATAGAGATTACATCAACTTTTCATTTTTAGAGTATCAAATTAAGTGATTAATTAAAAATAGTGAAATAATTTCGGTCGGTGTAGTAATAGCACCAAATCCTATGTGCGAATGCCGCCGGCGTGGCTTAGTGGTTACACATATGCTTTGTAACGCGAACTTCGGGAGTTCGAATCTCCTCTTCAGCTTTGGCTTCAGACTTACAAATATTTGATTTATTATTTTTACTGTTTTATGCTATTCTGATAGATAAAAAGAAAATGTGTTCTTAAAAAGCTATTTATATTAACGGAGAAAAAATTCGTATTAAGAAAAACATTTTATCAATAATTTTCTGCTCTACAGACATTCTTATTTCAAATTTTAACTATATTTTTTCTACTGAAATAGATATTTTATTGGATCCAAACGCGATATACATTACAGAACTTACGCTTATTAACGGAGAAAAATTGTCAGGCGAAGCTTTTACTTGCTCTCAATAAATAATTCTTAAATTATTTACTCTACTACAAATACTTGACTTATTTTAAATAAAGTGAAAAATTTTTCCTGACAAAGATATCACTATGCCAAATGTAAAAAATGTGAATTAGAAAAATATTTGTATTAACGGAAAAAAGTTTTTTTTTCACGAAAAGTTACTGCTCGTTCATAATAGGTGGCATTGGTCACCACAAACATTTAGCGGTTATTTCCTTAAAGAAACCTTTAAATAGATTTTGAATTGAAAACCTATTTTTATATTAAATTTGAATTGTATTTTCCGTAAGGAAATCAATATTTTGATAAATTAGAAGAAAATATCATTAAAAAAAACTTTTATTAATGGAGAAAAATTATTTTTGTCAAGGTAAAGCTTCTGCTTGCTCACAATGTGTGGCGCTGGTACAGATTATGTGTTTTGTAAGATATTAAATTACTCTTTCATCTACAAATGTTATACTTATTTTAAATCTTTAAACTATTTTTGCAGTGGGAAAGGTGTCATTTTGTTAAATGTAAAGAAAACGTGTGTTTGAAATAAGTACGAGGGTTGATTGATAACTAAGGTCTACAACAGCGCCGTGGTGCGAGTAGTGGGGATAGAAACAAGTTCCTGCATTCGGTAGCCTCGAGTGGCTAGTCTAAACGTGCAAAGTTTCAGTTTCCTGTGTCGCGCTGTTGCGTAATAGTGTCATTTATCATGAACTCGACTTCTGAGTTGCGTACCAAGCAACGATCAGTGATAGAATTTTTAACGCTGGAAGGTTGCGTGTCCATCGAAATTCACATGCGTTTGAAAGCTGTTTATGGCAATGTTTGTATGGATGTAAAGAATGGTCGCCAATGGGTTCGACATGCAAAAATCTGCAATAGGGGCGAGATGAAGGTGGTTGATGAAAAAAGATCAGGACAACCAATCTCAGTGACGCATGAGGAGAATCAAAAACGAGTGGATGCGCTGATTAAAGGAAATCGCCGAATTAAGCAAAGAGAAATTGGTCTGCAACTGGGTATTAGTCAAGAAAGAGTGCAGCACATTATCCAGATGTTGAATTACAGAAAAATCTGCGCCAGGTGGGTCCCGCGACAATTGACGGATGTCATGAAAGAACATAGAAAAAAACGTTTGTCAAGAACTCCTTAACCAGTATCGTCGTCAAGGGGATGCTTTTCTCATGAGCATCACTACCGGGGACAAATCTTGGGTTCATCATTACGACCCTGAAAACAAGCAGCAGTCGATGGAATATCGTCACCCTTCATCTCCGGTTGTAAGAAAATTCAAAACAGTTCCCTCAGCACACAAAGTCATGCTCACGATATTTTTGGATGCAAAGGGTGTCACTCACACGGAATATCTGACAACGGGAACAACGATTAATTCGGAAAGATACTGCGAAACCTTACGAGCACTCAAGAAACGTATCTGTAGAGTAAGGCCGCAAAGGACCAGTTTCTGGTTGCACGACGACAACGCCAGACCGCATTGCAGCCGCGAAACGACGAAGACAATGACGAACCTAAAATTCACGGTTGTTTCTCACCCTCCGTACAGCCCCGATTTGGTACCCTCAGATTTTTGGTTGTTGCCAAGGTTGAAGGAGGTATTGAAAGGTCGCCATTTTTCGTCGGATACCGAAGTTCAGGCTGCTGTGCGCAAGTGGATCAAGAGTAAACCAGAAAATTTCTTGATGCTCGGAATGAGGAAATGGATACAGCGGTTGGAAAAATATATGATATTAAATGGTGATTATGTAGAAAAATAAAAATGTAGGTTCGAAGTACAATAAATTTACTTAACGCTGACAGCGGTTTCATTATTTCCTCTTGTCTCAAACATATTTTGTAGGATTGGAGACCTTAGTTATCAATCGATAATCGTATTTACAGTAACAAAAAAAATAATTTTTTTAAACGAATAGTTTCTACTTGTCCATAACAGGTGGCGCTGATTTAAACAAGCTTACATGCTCTGTTTCTGTTTTAAGAGAGCATATTTTTTAAATTGTTTTTCGATTTATTAACATTTTTATTAAATATAAATCTCAAAAAAAACTTTCTGTCTTGAGAAGATATTGCTTTGTTACTACTAAAGAAAATGTGCAAATCAAGAAATTATTTGTATTAACCGAGCAAAATAATGTTTTCAGTAAGTTTGCTTACAATAGGTAGCTCTGTTTCCTATACGGAAATGTTAGATAACACACGATTTTATTTAAAAGTAGGCCTGATTTTGAGTTTTATACTTTTGATACGATTGTATATGATAAACAAATTGCATATTTAATTAGCGTAATGGACGAAACAAAATGTAGTTGGTGATAGCCTTCAACTGAGTGTGTTATGACAATGTTTTCATTCAACTATTAAAATAGTGTTACAATTTGAAGCAACATTTGAAATTTTTATGTAAAAGTCTTCGAATTTACATAAGTCGTCGAAGTAACCAACAAATTGTGGTTTGTGGTTCGAAACTTGTCTAGATATGCGGTCAAAAATTCGTGGTCCATTAGCAGTAATGTTTGTAATCATGAGGTTCATTGATCAAAACTTGTGCATCTGTTATCTGTATTATATTGTTTATAGACATTTGTATTTATAGTTAGGGATAAATCATCACCACATCGTAAAAGTTACGGGTAAGCAATAAATAATTACTTACCGTGTATCCGATATCAGAAATGGCGTCAACTGTGTGATCATGACCAGCGTCTGAAGCACAGATTCGAAATATTCAGCACAAAATTTGCTATATTAAATATTGCAACCTTACCGCTTCTTGGAATTGATACAGCAATTAGGAGAATTGCTATCAATGAGGATGTATACATTTTATGGAACACCTCTAAGCAACACTCGTAATTGTTTTGCCACATAGTGTTTATCTAACATATTTCTGATAAAAATCTAATTAACCTAATTGATTTCGATAGCAGTTTATTGTTATTAAACTGCGCTTTGAATTTGCAGCTTTCGCGTTTTTATAGTGTATGTACAATTGCGGATTTATGCGGTTAATTTGACTCGTTCCCGTAAATAAATATCTCGCTTAATCAGCCTTAACACTTCTACTAATGATGTTCCAAAGTCATCACGAAACTCCGATTGCATTAAGGCCTGCAAAATATGGTTTAACTGCTTGTTTCTTTTTCAGATGTAAAAATACATGAAAGTCGGATGGA
Organism: Limonius californicus; assembly: GCA_014611495.1. NCBI lineage: Eukaryota > Metazoa > Arthropoda > Insecta > Coleoptera > Elateridae > Limonius > Limonius californicus. The sequence continues at coordinate 21,101 of JABXWE010007995.1, forward strand.
GCTAAATCAGGTGAATAAGGTGGTTGTGGTTGATTGATTGATTGATTGGTAGCGGGGAGGGGTGTCCGCCCTTTAACACTGCGGCCTCTTGGGCCTATTGTGCATCCCCTTCAGTCGCTAGTCGCTGCCAAATAGGTCCGTCCCCTTTACCAGGTCTAGGAGTTTAATGGTCAGGCTGGCTAGCGGTTGTATCTCGTTGGGATTGGTACCCTCAAAGATTTGATAACTTCTACGAGCTAGGGCTTCGCATTGGAATATTATGTGGGAGGCTGTTTCCTCTTCCTTGCCACACAGTCTGCATATAGGTTCTTCGTTAAATAGTCCTATGTTGTAGAGGTGTTGTCTGAAGTGCCAGTGTCCTGTTACTACTCCAATTTGATTCCTACTAAGTTGTAGGACTGTTTTGGTAAGCTTGTGGGGGTGATTACCCATCATAGTTTTACTTTGTCTTTGTCGAGGTGAGAGTCTCCAGTGTTCCGAATGTTTGGTTGCGATCCATTCGTTGACTGCTCCTCTCACTGTTCGTTTAGTTAGGCCGACCACAGGTTCAGGCCCTGTGAACGGTGACTCAGATCCTAGTTTTGCTAGTTTATCTGCATTTTCATTTCCTTCTATGCCTCTATGCCCTGGCACCCACACAAGTTTTACCTTGGTAAAGTTTGCCAGTGTTAGGAGACTACGAAGGCAGTTCCAGACGAGTTTTGACTTGATCTGATTTGAGTTCAGTGCTTTCAAAGCTGCCTGACTGTCAGAGATAATAAGGATGGTTTTGTTTGTATAGCCCCTTCTTATGTTCTCTTCTATTGCTGCTAGAATTGCATAGGTTTCAGCTTGGAATATTGTGGCATTTTGGCGCAAAGATATGGAAGTACTATATGTTGGTCTGCTGCCGTATACGCCAGCTCCGGTTCCGTTGCTCGTGCGTGAACCGTCTGTGTACCACACTAAGCTTTTTAGCAAGTCTGGTGGTTCGCCTTGATACCATTCTTCACTGTTTATCCGTACTTCAAAGGGTTTGTGAAAGGAGTATTTTGTTGGCATGTAGTCCGTTCGCATTTTAAATTTTGGGTTAGATACCAAATTTTTTATTATTTTGGAGTGTCTCCATGTATATTGGGTGCTTCTCCAATTACCCGTGCAGTTTAGGCGATACGCTCCCATACACGCCTCACCCTTGATTATTATGTCAAGAGGAGCAAGTTGCAGGAGAGCTTCTAATGCTACTGTCGGAGTGCTTCTGAATGCTCCAGTTATCCAGAGACAAGCCAGTCTTTGTACGCTAAGAAGCTGGTTTATTGTTTATCTTTGATTTACCTTGGGCCACCATACTAGTGAGCCATAGGTTATCGTCGGTCTTATCACCGTTGTGTAAAGCCAATGTACCATTTTTGGTTTTAATCCCCATTTATTTCCAAAGGCTCTTGCCATCATCGAGGTTGTTTTTGCCTTGTTAGTGGTCCTTAGCAAGTGTTGGTTCCAGGTCAATTTGGTGTCTAGAATCACACCCAAGTATTTGACCTCCCCCTTGATTTGCAAGGTTTCTCCGAAGAGTTTCGGAGGATTTATGCCTCCGTGATTTCTCTTCCTAGTAAATGGTAAAAGGCTGGTTATTGCAGGATTTACTGTTAGGTTTTCCTCGTTGCATGCCTCGACCTTATTCAGAGCAGTTTGCATTATATCTGAGATTATATTGCCGTATTAACCCTCTATAAGGACGACTATATCATCTGCATAACCAAGGGTATAGTAGTCTTCGTTATTCAGGTTTGTGAGGAGTTCGTTTATAACCAGATCCCAAAGTAGGGGGGATAGTACCCCTCCTTGCGGGCATCCTCTGGTTACAGGCACCTCCATCTCTTCGACACATAATGTGGCTTGTACTTGTCGGCTTTGTAGCATGTTCTTTATCCACCTGCATGAGGTGTCGTCAATACCATGTCTCTTAGCCGCTTGAGTCATTGATTCAAATGCCTTAGCTTGGGCGTATGAATTTTGGACCCGGCTTTGGTATGAAGACCACTTTGACAGGTCGCCAGGTTTGAGGTATATGCCCTAGGGCCAAACTAGCTCGGAATAACCTGCACAACACTGGTATTAGGATCTGCTTCCCTTCTTGTAACATTACTGGAAGGATGTCATCCGGTTCGGCAGATTTATAGGGTTTAAAGGTGTTGATAGCCCAATTTACTTTGTTGTGGTTGATCACGCAGTTAGCTATCTTCCAATCTTCTCTTACAGCTCTTTGGAACGAGTTATTAGAGTTTAGAATGGGGAATGGGATTTGGCTGGGTTATTATTACTGATCCTGGAAAGTGACTCTGGAGCAAAAGCTCCACAGTCTCTTTGCCAGTTACAGTAAAGTTTCCTGAGGGTTTTTTAAAGTACCTACAGGATTTAGAGGTTCTTTGGCGAGGATACGGTGGAGTCTTGCCCTTTCAGATGTGTTTTCAACATCTTGACAGAGCTTCCTCCACGAGTCCCTCTTAGCCTTTCTTACTATTTTATTGTATTCGGTGAGGGCTCTAGAGCATTTGTCCCAATCACCTGTTGCTTTCGCTCTATTGAAGAGTTTCCGAGCAATGTTCCTCTTTTTAGCGAGGCTGTGGTACGCTTTGATGAGTTTTACAATAGAAACGACACTGTATGGGCACGTACGTGATCTTGATGACAAATAAAGTGTTTTTCTTGTCCTGGAGTTTTTTGAAGGAGTTGTTTCTTAATTTTCCAGGAAATCAGTGTCGGTCCAGCAGACTTTATGATGTAGCCTTCACTGGTGCCGGGTAATCACGATGTATCTTTTGCTTTGATTGTTCGTGTGTTTGATTTGGGATTACATCTTTGTCAGTTTTTATATGAAATGCACGTTCATCTGAGATGCTTACAGGAATTTCAGAAGTCTTCAGTCTATACCCCATAGCCGTATCATGGATTCTTTAAAGATTTATGTTTGGATGTCCACTTTGTAGATTTTCTTGACCATGCTTGAATTTAGTAGTATACGAGGCACGGTCGGCAGTGAAGGAATAATTTCAGCACTACAAATACTATCTATGCTTCAGGCTGAGGACTTGAAGTGAGCATACAATATACTACCATTTTATTGGCTTCATGCTTTCATGTTAGGATTTAACTGCCAGATAGTGTGAGGGAAGACAGAATGAGAAGAAAGAAATGAACTAAACAAATAAGAACCTTTTTTATTTTATTACTCAATATACAAGGCGACTACAGTAAATTAAACTACCTAAGGCACACATACCATTTTAAACAATGAAACAGGAACATCTGCAAGATCTGAAAAGGAAAAGGCTGAAACATTCGCACAGCATCTAGAAATTATCTTTGAACAAAACTTTAACTTTTTACTGGCATTATCGTTTAAATTTTCTCAAATTATACGAATAGTTAATCCGGGTATACTTTCTAACCAGATCAAATCCTATCACCCTATTAACCTACCCCCTATAATCTCCAAGTTTCTGTAAAAGCTAGTATCAAAGCGTGTAATCGAGAATACACTTCAAAATGAATCGCTGCCAAACCATTAATCGGGATTTTGAAATAAACACTCATTTATATAGCAATGTCATTGTCCTATAAATATATTACACAGCGTACTTGAGGTTGGAATCTACTGTAGTGTTCCTAGATGTGAGTAACATGTTTGAAAGGTTATGGAATAGCGGCCTGCTTTACCAAATTAAGACACTACTACCACATCAATACTATTTATTTTACCTTCCTCCTTAACTTTCAAACTAGATTTGGCAACTAAATCTCCCAAATGAAGAAAATAGAGACAGACGTTCCTCAAGGAAGCGTTTTTGGCCCACTTCTGTATCTACTATTCACTTATGACTTACCAACCACAGCACAAGCACATCCGGGGACGTTCTTTGAAGATACAGTAATCCTTTCGTGAAGTGAAAACAGCATCAATCCTACCCCAAAAACATAAAAATTTATTCCAAACATGGTTGATAAACTGGAGAATAAACATAAATGAGAAACCGGGAAAACCAGGCGATTTACCAGATACACAGTAGCGTAACTAGGCCACGCTGCTGTGTACAAAATACAATAGATTAGAAAAGCTAATTTATGAGCGCATCTTTCTCGTAATTAATATAGCCATCCCTCCAGAAGAAGCTGGGTTTAGGCAAATAGAAGCTGCTGCTACGAGTTCTTGTTTTCACCACTTATATAGAGGCACGATACCAAAAATGTCTAAAAACGGCAGTAGCTTTCACAGACTTTACATCAACGTATGAAACTGTATGGAAACATGCTTTCTGGATCAAACTGTACAGCATAATATCTTGTAAACGACTCATGCGGTACACGAATATGCTTCTCAGCGAACAATTAATCAAAGTAATGCTAGAGGGAGTAACTAGTTAAACCAAGAAACTACACCATTGTGTAGCCTACTTCAAGGTTTTGTCCTTGCCGTACATCTGTTTATTATCTACCCTATAGACTATTCCAATACCATCTTTAAGAAATACATATAAGCTGATGATATTGCCCTGCTATGTCAGAGGAGAGATTTATAGCGACAAAACAAGATACCCTAATCAGAGATGTGGAGGTCATGGATTCCTTGGTCTTCCATTTGAATAACAGAGAAAAAAATCAAAACAAATGTCACGTTCAGCAATACAACCCTATCTCACAATAACACACCAAAATACGTAGGTGTAACCCTTGATAGAGCGTAGACCTATAAGCCCCACATTGAAAAGAATCCGTTCGAAAGTGCAAACAAGCACGAGCCTGATGCAAAGTTAAAGGGAACATCTTGAAGTTCATCATAATCATCATCTGCCAGGATTAAACTGTTGGGGTTTGTTCCGATCTCATTTAAATTCTCCATTTTAACGTTTCTTTGGGCGTGCCAACCTTCTTTTCCCTCGCGGTGGATATTGTAGTTATTTTGCGATACGACAGTCGCCCATTCTTCTTCTTCTCCTTCTTATTGATCTACGAAATTTGCCTGTTTTATAACTGGATTTAGCGCCGCTCCTGCAATATCGACTGCCAGATATCGCGCCATCTTTTATGCGGTTTTATTTTTGACTATTTTTGCTAGTCTGCCATTATCCATTCTGTATATGTGTGCGTTCCACATTCTCCTTCTGTTCCTCGTCCATGACATTATGTCTTCTATTTTACATTCCTCTCTGGTGTCGTTGTTTCTTCTTCCATCCCTTAGTGTATTTCCGATGGTCGTTATTAGTACCTTCATCGCTATTGTTCTTTCTGATTTTGCTGTATAGGCTCGTGCTTCAGCGGCATAGGTCTCATGCATGCTTTGTATATTTGGGTTTTGTTTTCGATGGTCATTTCCTTGTTTTTCCATATTTCATTTTTTAAGCATCCGCACACAGCGACTTCTTTGTTAATTTGGTGCCTAATTACGACAGTAAAGTCTGGAGATATTTTTTGCTAGGTAATTGGAGGACATGACTTGTTCAATTGGGTTGTCATCGATCGTTAATTTGCAATGTATTGGCCCTCGTGCCACGATGAAATTTTGTTTTGTTTCTAGGTATTAGCATGTTATATTTTTCAGCTTGATTCTTCAAAGCGTATAGCAACCTTGGTAGGTCGTCCTCAAATTCTGCAATTAAGGCAGTGTCGTCGGTCTAGCATATAATTTTTATGATATGGCCTATATCCAGTACCTTCGGTTTTTACGTGGTCTATAATTTCGCCCATTATAGCATTAAACAAAAGTGGACTCATGCTATCGTCTTAACGTATTCCTGAGTTTATCGTTATCTCTGAGGGGTCCAGATGTCGTAACTTTTAAAACTGCTACATTAGCCCTTTTCTTCTACAGCGGAGTATAGTGTTTCGATGTGGATGAACAGCTCACATACAGGGAAACTTAACGATTAGTAAAACTAAGCCATGCGCATCATTTGTGGGTGTGTGAAAAGCCCTCCTCCTTCTGGCTACCCATATAATCTAATATTGCACCCCCAAAACATAAAACATCAGCGGCGGCACAAAGGCTCTACAATTAGATATAGACCAACAACATTGTTTATAAACTCAAACTGTTATGAATAACCCATAATGACTTATAACAGCGAAACTTTATAGTCAATGAGGAGTGGTAATATATTTACTGCCCCTCAGAAGCAGTTGGTCTGCGATCCCCAGAAAGTCCCGGGATTCAACTTAAATAGAAAACCCTGGTGCACATTACACCACTTTTGCGCACAATGTGGAAGGTACGTTGCCAACATGCATAAATAGGGCATCAACCATTCAGCCACATGTAGCTGTGGATACCCTACTTAAATAATACACCACATGGTAAGGGAATGCTCTAAAACCGCTTACGACAGATCTATTGAAGACATCCGTCAAGTGCGCCCTTCTGTATTGGTATGGTTGATGAGGAAAGCATCAGCGCTGTAATATGTGCATGCGGTTTTATATTTACTTGTTATATACTATTTTGTGACGTGTATATTTTATATCTACTAATAGTTTATAGTATTTTTACATAACTATTCATAAGTTTTGTCTTGTTACGAAAATGTTATATGTTATACACTATATTTTACAAGTCTACCCTCCATACGAAATATATATAACTTATATTCATGATCAGGCAATCGCTATGGCCTCCAGGCACTTTTAACCGCACAGACATCCCTAAGACAAATGAAATAATTTGGGTTTGCACCTTGAATGGACCTTAAACTCAGCAACATGTATTCGATTATTGGGAAGAAGTCTATTCTTGCATTAGAAAACATACAAGCAGTACATGAAACTATGATCCGTCCCAAGTGGGCCTAAAGTTGCCAATTATGCTGATGCTCTAGCAAATGGAACAATGTAATCCAGCGGTTCCAATCCAAATCAGTTAGACAGCGCTCCATGGTACGTTTCGAAAGATTCATAATGACTTCAGCATCCAGTATGTCGCAACGCAACAAAATCATTAAGAAAACTTGTAAAACATTTACATTATTTGTATATTCGTCTTGTATAAGTCATATTCATGTATTATAATAGTCACAATTTATTTTTATCAAAGTAGGATCCAAGGAGTATCTTTCGTCACGGTATCCCGAATCCATTGAGCATGCAGAGGGATATTTACAAAACTTGCTACAGCACCTTCTTTTCCACAACCGTCTTTATGAGCCAAGATTCCTATTAGGATGAACTGATAGATGAGCGGAGCTCCTACGTCATGCTGTAATACAAAATACGAGTATTCTTACCATGAACTGATTTATGCTGCTCTTAAAAGTGAATACATTATGCAAATACATAGCAATCGCAGATTGGCATAACACTATTGTAAAAACTGGGGAGTAGTTTTAACGCTGGGACATAATATGCAATAAATCCTTTAATCTTCTCCGAGTGTGTATCTTACGAAATGCAGCGATCTCTTCTCATATGCCTGTGTTGCGCGTTTTAAAGTACCACAGACATGGGGACCTACATATTCACGTTGGCTCCGAATCACACAAATTGTATAGCTTCTGTTCCAGAGAAGATTTACTAGACAGAATAGCTCGTTGGTTTGCCAGTGTTTTGCAAGGGAAAACGGCCATTGATAATTGATGGTTCGGTACGAAGAAATCAATCCAAGATCTTCAGTGTAAGTATAACGCGCCGATGTCAAACATTTTCATGTTATAGTGAGTTATTATTTGGTGTATTAAGAACTGTAAAGATGTTTTTAATTAAAGAACATTATATAGTATGATTGTTTTTCAGTGGAAAACGCCGGTTAATACGGTTTTAGTTTTGTTTGTAGTTACATTATTAATATGTTTAATTATAAACACATACTCATATATCACAAACCAGTAAAACATGCCTTAGTCTGCGTGACCTCATCTGAGGCAGTGTGATGTCCTGCAGGCGCTTTACATTCTGATCGATATTTAGCTAATAGAAAAGAATTTCTGCCATTTGTAGCGATCGAAAGGTATTGTTACCGAACAGTTGAGACATGAGGAAGTTACATGGAATTAAGTTGCTTACTTACTGGGCAACCTGCGGCACCATGCTTGTGCCAGTAGCTGGCGCAGGTGTTTCCGATCTGTTTAAAAGTACTAATGTTAAGCTGTTTTTCGCATTTGACCGGGGGCTCTATAGACGTTTTGGTTTGCCATACCGCCCCACCAAGGTTCTTTGCCTTATCCTGTAAATTTTTTTATAAGATGAGAATTAACTAGTGCTCTGTTTTAAACGAAAACTTACATATAATAGTATTTTTTACCTACCTTTAAGTCGATGTAAGATGCCATTTCGCATTCTTGGTCCGTATCAGGCGTCCAATACATGAGCTGATTAGGTAGCTTTGCTATGTACACGGTTTTGGAATCAAAAAATGGCTCGTTTAACTAAAACATATTAGTGGTGTTGGAAGACGTTAAGAAAATAAATTTTGTTTAAAAATTTTTTTACTGAAATTTGCACATCATGGTTATTTACTCGTGACAAATTATTTTATGAGAATCTCCACAATCAGTGCAGAATAGGCAGGTATATTGCCGCGCAATAAGAATCAACTACACTGTTCTCGAAAGTGCGGCTGCATTTGGTAAATACGCTGTATTAATTAATCTATTCAACGCGTGAACGTTAAATGCAGTATTTACTATTTGACTTGCTGGTACTAATTCTTCATAGTTTTCACTGTGTTTATCAAAAATTTCGATTCTTTATTTTTGCTATGGAAATTTTTGAGTCTTCTACAATCTATCGAACGCTCTAGCGTTTCGTAGCAGGATCGTACGGAAGCATCCATGATTCATCCACCAGTGACAATGCATCTAAGCAAATCTGCATTGTTGCGACAAGTCTAAACGAAGTCTGCACATTATGCAACCCTTGTCTGATGATATTCATCTGTAAGATCGCGACAACTATATTCAACTGTCCGAAAATACAAAAAGATAGTGTAGAGACAAACCTATCCAGATGATTGATAACTGTGGAGGAGAAGAACGCTAAACGAACTCCGTACAGATCTTCTTCTTTTACAAATGCTTCTTTAAAATTGGCCGAATCATCTCCTTGAACAATTTCACGAACTTTTGTGCCTGAATCGATATTTTGAGAGATTGTCCGATGCCTGATTCTAGAGTCGAGAATATCCTCAAGTTCATCTTTGAAACGTTTAAATCACTCGAACACACTAGAAGAGTGTATTACCATACACAGTCTTGATCATTTTATAAGTGTTTGCTGGAGTTTTCCCTAATTTAAAGCTAAATTTAATAATTACTCGTTGCTCCATGACGACTGACGTAAGAGAAACACAATATACACGCTAGTGTCCTGTGCAAAAACTAACAGCCGTTTGATCTTCGCTTGACAACCATCTATTTATCAAAGTGTGGATTTTTACACGCAGCGTAAGTTTTCTAGTTCAGACTATATTGTGAAATTATGTTTCCAAAATATAGAAACGATGTTAATACCAAGAGCTTTGGAGATCCAGTTTTTGTAGTTGTAATAAGTCGACAATATAACCTTCTTCTTCTTCGAATGCTTTATCTCTTAGAAGTCCTAGTGACCTTCTCTCCTATGACTGTGTTGCGTGTTTAAAGTACAACAGACAAAGAGGACCTACAGCTTAACTTGGGCTCCGAACCACGGAAAGTATAACCACTTCTACTCCAGAGACGATATACTAGGCAGAATACCTTGCTGGTTTGCCATTGTCTTGCGAGGGAGAACGGCCGTTAAAAATCCGACGTTCCGGTACTGGGAATTGAACCAAAGACCTTCGGCGTGGAAGTCTAACGTACTAACCTCTAGCCCACAGCCTCCTCTAATATAACCTTAATTCTGCAAAATGTCATATGACCTGTTGGTGTAGATTCACTAAGACTTACGTTTGGTAATGGAACGCGTACTATAATCGACTTATTTAACAATCCTTTAGGAGCATGCTGGTTCAATATAATGCTGTTTGAAATATACGTGAGGCCTATCTATTGTATATGTGTAACAGCATCGTTTTTAATAGAAAAAACCTAAATTTTTTGTGTAGTTTATCACCGACAATTCCGTCTATTCTTGTTTATATGCGCAGAATATAAGTAGAAAAGATAGACTTAATTTTCTTCGACAACCACTACATTTTCTTAGTTTAGAATACCTACCATGATCAGCGCAACATCATTTTCAGAGCGGTATTGGTTATTGACAGTTAGACATTCTGGATGAATTTCTAATTTATCGGCTTTATAAAATCTATGCTTCTTCGTTTTATTCATATGTGGATCTCCAATTCTTACGTAGATTCGTGTATTGGGGTAACTAAAAATATGCTAAAATTTATTCATTGAGTTTAATACTAAAACGGCAGCGACGGGTTAGTATCCCACAGACTCTTATCTGCTTTTTATAATCATACAATTCTTTACACGCAGTTTATAAAAATGTTTTATAAAAATGGACTGACAAACTCCTGAAACTAAAATTCTCCAATTGCCCTTTGTAAGTAGTTTCATTATCTTTTAAGTAACATATTACTCTAACGCAGTGATTTTTTATTGTAATTTAAGTAAATACATTTTGTTGGTTTTTTTTAAGAAAAACAGTTTTTGATTTTGATAGATTGTGATATGGTACCACGGAGCGCAACGAGAACGAGCCATGTGGAAAATCTATTAGTAATTTTATACAAGGATCAACTAGAATTCTGATTAGCGCGCTACAATATCTAGTGACAAGATAGTTATATCTCTGAATGCTACAAATATTATTTTGACATCCAAACAATTATAATATTAAGCAGGTCTTTAATGAACGGATATTGAATATATTGCAATATTATTTAACTTAAACATCTAAATGTTCAGTATTCAATGCCCCTACTACTATGTTCTGACTTTGTTTTAGACATATTGATACTTTCCATTCATAATCAAGGCCTTGTTAATAAAAGTGCCACTGAACTGGCTCCATAGAAGGTTGAATACCTAAGGGAACCCTTAGACTACACAGTGTACTAAGTAAGTATGAAGTACTACTACCAAGAGTACACCGCTGAAGTAACCACTAGTGAACACGCGCTAGTTCTGCTGAGCACAAATGTCATTGTTATTTAGATTCAGACACTACTAGTACTCCTCCAATCATAAAACAGGTATATACAACTCTTGCACAAATTGAGCACACAGCCTTCTAGACACACACAGTACCATCAATGCGTACACAGGTAGAACAAAAAGTACTAACACACAAGTAAGAACACACAGTTCTCTAGCAACACACAGTATCATACTGATCATGCAGGTGTAATAATAAAACAGTTGCGCATAACTTTCATAATGGATTATAAGCATGTAGACTTTTAAGTACGCCAAGTATCATTACACTGCACACAGCTCTTTCAATAAGACAACACCCAGAACAACAGTAGATCGTTATGGAAAATTAATGAATGAGCATATTTGTATTATTTTGTATGCTATGGCTATGGCATATCTTTATCTACTGGCAGCAAAAGTAGCGATAAAGTATTGCAACTGAGATGAGAAAATAAGCTCCAGCGAAAACATTATTTTTTAAACAAGTATTTGCATTACGCTATCACGTTTGTTCCATCATGTATTGTTATTAATGTAAACATTTAGTTTATTAAAATATTTCTAATTTAATTTTTAGACAACATGTTTAGTCGTGTTTGTTTTGAATTTAGAATGTGATATTTAACCTGGAATACCGTGTATTTTAAATATTACTTACTGGTTTACACACAAACAGGTTGTTACAACCCACATTCGAGATATCAGAGTTCCTGTACAGCTAGGTTTGTCATCTTGGTATATGGTGCACTAAAACAAACGGTCTGTTTTGTAGTGAATAAGACAGGTAACATTATAGGTTTGCAATCAATTAATATATTTAGATATAACAGAATATATAAGGTATCTAAAATATTGAATATATGACCTTCAGAGCACAATAGTGTATGTAGGAAATTCTTAAAGAGTTATGAAAATATAAACTATATGTATAACTGAGCTTAATGTTAAGTTAACGTATATATAGGGTGTCAATTTAAAAACTTACAATGTGTAATATCTCTGAAAGCAAAATAGGTATTGAACATTTCTAGAAAACACTTCTACAACATGAAGGGGAGTCATAACACATTGTACATTTTAAAATTGACACCCTGTGTATCATGTTTCAATGTGCCATCAAAACTCAAATTCAATTCCCGATTATAAAATTGTAATATCTGGCAGTTGAATGCATATTTAATATCTCTCTTGGTATATTTTCTGATTTTTCACTTATTATATAGTGTGATCAATTTATCTTGTAACAAGCAGGTTAGCCTACCTACGATACTTCTAACAATTTCCACCATTTAATGCACTATGTAGAAAACGTCTGACATTTACTTCTTACTTTCTGTTTTTTCTATTTTCCTTTTCTACTGGGAACCTTGACTACCTAAAATCAAAATCCTACACACTCAAACACACACACGCATATATGTATATATATATATATATATGTATTACGTAATGACCAAGACAAGGCAGAGATCTTTGCCAAACACCTGCTGTTTTTCAGCCACTACTAGCAGATGAGCAGTTCAAGGAAAAGAACGAAATATGTGAGCATGCTAGAGCTCCATATCAACTTTCTCTGCCGATTAAACTATTCTCTTTTGCCGAAGTAAAATGCAAAAAATCACGGTGGTATGAATTAATCACAGGATGGATGGTTAAAGGGCTGCCAGAAGAAGGTTTTAGGTTGATCACATTCATCTTCAACGCTATAATTAGAACTGGATATTTTCCCACCCAATGAAAAATTGCGCAGATAATGCACTTACCTGTCCTGGTCTGGCAAATCACCCAATGAGGCAAAGCATAATATAGATCTATCAGACTCTTGCCAGCCATTTCCAAACTATTCGAAAAGCTGTTAATGAAAAGACCCTCCCATATCCTAGCAAAAGGGCGCCTGATTCCGGAGCACCAACTCAGCTTCACAGACCAACAGTCTACTACAGAACAAGTGCATAGAATAGTAGATATTATAAATAGAACGTTCGAGAAAAAAGTGGCTGCGCAGCTGCTTTTATCGAAGTTAGCCAAGCCTTTGCTAAGGTCTGTCATGAAGGGCTATTATTCAAAATAAAAAAGAGCTTACCACACCCATTCTATACGATCCGAAAATCCTACCTAGAGGAAAGGTACTTCCAAGTTAAGTTCCGTGAAAAAACAACAGACTTACACCCTATCGGAAGCGGGGCACCACAAGGGAGCGTCTTAGGTCTGTAAATATAACCTTTACCAGGCGAAGGGGTATCCCGGCTAGAGTATCTATGAATGGACAACTACTTCCCCAGGAAAACAATGTTAAGTATCTGGGCCTATACCTCGACAACGGCCTTACGCGGAAAACACACATTTGGAATAAAATTAAACAATTAGGCTTCAAACTGCGGAAATGCTACTGGCTACTTAGACGTAACTTCAAACTTTCTATCCAGAACAAACTGCTCGTATACAAGGTATGTCATATGGGTTACAGCTATGGGGTTCGTCATCTAACTCCAACATCGAGATCCTAGAGATTTCAATCAAAGGCTCTTTGTATGGTAACAGATGCTCCTTTCTATGTCCCAAACAGTGAAATTCGTAAAGACCTGAAAGTGATCTCAATGAAGGATGAAATTGTGAAGTACAGTGCTAGATACTTGCAAAAACTAGAGGCACGTCTGAACCCTCTAGCACTTGACTTACTAGACAACAGTGAACAAGTGTGTAGACTTAAAAGAATCTACCCGTTAGACTTACCCTTTCGCTTCTGACTGACTAGCCAACAATACCTTAGAAGTATCTCGAGAATAACTGGAGAACCACCAATGGGTTAATTACTTCCGCATGTTATTCTTTACATAGTGATGTTCATACTATAGTTATCTAATTTGCTGTAATTAGCAGATAGCAAATATACGTATTGTGAAATATATATATATATATATATATATATACAGTGTGATCATTTCATCTTGTAACAAATGGGTGAGCTACACCTCTCACATGTGCATGAAATGCATAATTAATTTATCCTTTTGATGTAGATAGACTCTTCCAATATGGACAGTTTTCCAAGCCAAGGGTGAGACAATGGCATATCACCATTGTAAGAGCTGAAGCCGCAGTAATCGAACAAGTAACTTGTAATCCGTATACAAGCCAATTAGCAGTTGCAAGAACTGTGGGCTTTAGCCAAAGCTCAGTATTTAATATTTTAGAAGCAAACCGGTTTCATTCTTACCACGTCGCATTAGTGTTACACCTTACTGAAGACGATTACCCACGTCGATTGAATTTCTGGCAATTTTTAAGAAAGAGAAAAAGTTATTACTGATTATGTGTTTTTAAGAAATATGTTATTTTCTGACCAATCGATGTTTAGTAACAATGGGTGTGTAAATAGACACAATTGCCATTTCTAGTGCGGTGTGGTATCGTTGACAGCTTTATTGGTTGGTCCTCACTTCTTTGAGGGCAGTTTAAATTAGGAAATGTCTTTACATTTTTTAGAAACTTATTTGTCTCAACTTTTAAAAGATATTCTTCTTTATGTTAGATAGCGTATGTGGTTTCATAACGTGCTCCGTACCTGTCCACTTTCGTAGAACTGTCAGAAAACCAAGATGTAAGTTTCTACAACATATTAATTGCAAGAGCTGCAATTAATCATTGGCCTGCACGTCGTCGGAACTTGACTCCGTTAGATTTCTTTCTGTGGGTAAAGTAGAAGACGACGTTTACGAAACTCCCGTAGAAACTCGGAAAGAGTTACGTGAATGAATGATTGAATCATGTAGTTCAATCACCCCACACATGCAAATTCGTGTTAGAAACTTTTTCTGCGGTGGATTCACTTATGTGAACAGCAAGGTGGACGGCAGTTTGAACATTTTTTTCTTCAACGTAACTACTTTTATTTTTATTTATTTAAACGATTTAAAGTTTACTTATATAACTGTGGAATACAAACAGCTATAATGTGTCTGCCTACCTACCTGTCACAAGATAAGGTAATCACCTTATATAATTGTTAATCCATCTTTGGAGAGCATAGGTACGAATTTTAAGGCACCGTGTATACAAATAATGACCATCGACTTACCGTAAAACCAAAGTCTGCTTGTCGGTTACCTACAGCGAAAATTCAGTCATTAGGACAAACATATTATTTATAAACATTTATAGTGTTACCATTGATATGAATCAGTAGAGCAAGTAATGTAATTGTCACAGATGTTGCAAATATATACATGTCTTATACTTTCTACGGTGTAAATATAAAGGAACTGAAACGGGTAATTGAATTACGTTAGCGTATGTTGTTTGCTTGTTAATGAGGAAATAATAAAAATCATTTAATTTATAAGATAACATTATTACTAACTTTTTTTCAGATTGGTGCAATTTAAGTTATGTATTTTTGTATTTGATTTGGTTGCAGCATCATAGGCTAAAGATCTATGTTGCAAATAAGTTTATATTCCATTCAAATAGATGTCGATAGAATTGCGTGTTTTGTTCTTACCAAATTTTATTAATTGGCTAAAACGGTAGTTCTAACACCAAATAAAGATATTGCAGTAATTAAAGTACCTATAAATTATCGTAAAATTAGCAAAAGTTATTTTATATTTTTAAAATGTTTAAGTTCGGGCTTAGAATGTGTCGTCATAGAATTGATCGATGCTGACGTTTTGCTGGCCGTTACACGTAGCATTATCAAAGCGTAAACTATTACTCAACGGTTAACGAAACGTCAGTATCAATCAAGTCTACGACGGCGCATTGTAAGCCCAAAGAGATAACTTTATTAGTCACAAACCATAAAAGCCTAAAACCTTCACAAGGTTTAAGATATTTTGTACAAGTATAACTTTATTTTCGGTCACCACATTTCTGAGTTGCATCGCCCTCTTAGATACTTCAGCAGTATCTCATATATTGTGGACCGCAAAATTGTTTTTTAACTTTTTATAACGTTTCGAGAACCTTCCTGTTTCTCACAATAATCGCATAACTTTATGATGGTTTGTAGGGTACGATGGTATACCAGGCAACGGAAAGAATCAATAACGCCTTATATGGGATCTGAACCTTGTTGTGGTACCTTAGAGGCCTTACAAAACATAAGATCAGGTTAAGAAACGAACAAATGAAATTTTCGCACTGGGAAAACCCACCAGAAGAAAGCCAGGTAAAAGAGTTCATAACTATTTCGCCTAAGAAAACAAAAATTGCTTGGTATCTCATCAAGGAACTCAGCTGCATTATTAACCCTTTCAGTGGACACACATCACTAAAATAGATTTCAAGTTATTTCATGTTGGTCGGGAGCTGGGCCATTGCGAAGTTACCACGGTTATGAAGTCTACGTTCGTGTTTTTGGGCAAAATTCTTGATTTCTTCTTTAATGGTCTCAATCTTGAGGTCTTTATGTATGTCTTTATTCCGAACATACCATGGTGCGTCCACAATATTTCGGAGAACTTAGTTTTGGAATGTTTGTAAGGTCTCTATGTTGCTTGGTTTGGCACATTCCCAAAGCTGTATGCCATACGTCCAAACTCGTTTTACAACTTGCTTGTAGATAAGCAATTTGTTTTGCACTGACATTTGAAATTTCCTGCCTATTAGCTAATAAATTTTTTTTTATATTTTACATGAAATTCTATTATTTTCTTCTTCATGTGTTCTTTCCATCGCAGCTTTGCATCTAGGTTCATCCCTATGTACTTAGCTGTAATTTTATATGGTACCTGAGTTCCAATTACTATGACAGGTACGTTGTTCTGCTTATTTTTGTATGTAAAATTTATATTTACTGATTTTTGTTTGTTTAGTTTTATTCTCCACGCTTTAGTCCATGTGTTGAATTCCTCAGTAGCACGTTGCAACTTATGAGTAGCTTCTTCCACGTTAGCTCCCACTGCCAGAAGAGCGGTATCGCCAGCAAAGGTGGCCGTTTTGACGTTGTCAATTTCTGTTATATCATAGGTGAATAAGAGATATAAGACGGGGCCAAGTACACTACCTTGCGGTACTATTGCTTTAATCTGTTTGAGCTCAGAATATTCCTCATCTTGCTCCACTCTGAACAATCTATTTGTTGTGTATTGTAACGGTCCGCCCACGTGGTGGACGGTTGCCTGGTTTTCGCCCAGAGCCAGAAGTTCGTAATAACATGCGGAGAGACTGTAATTGTTTATAACAGGATTTATTCTATTTAAATGTTACAATTAAAAGCAAAATATATGTGATTCTGGTGTAATAAAGAAAATAATAATATATTTAAAATCCCGGACTGTACGCTACTGGGTGGAATCATGAAGTCGGTCACTGGCCAGGT
Organism: Limonius californicus; assembly: GCA_014611495.1. Taxonomy (NCBI): domain Eukaryota; kingdom Metazoa; phylum Arthropoda; class Insecta; order Coleoptera; family Elateridae; genus Limonius; species Limonius californicus. The sequence continues at coordinate 38,513 of JABXWE010007995.1, forward strand.
AGATTGCGTTCCAGCTGTGGGCCGCGCGAAGCATGTGTGTCCTGTATTTACACAAACAAATAGAATGGATTGCCACCTGGCAGTTAGTTTAAATACGTGTAACAGAATATACCTTTGCAGTGTTCACACATTGATTAGAATAACTTATCACCTGGCTGCGTGTCCTTGCGGGGCCAATGAACTATTTGTTAAATCTAGCTGCTGGGAAATGTTCTTGGCTTCGTAATTTCGCCGGTGAATGAATTTAAATGTTTCGTAGGATATTGTAACAATAAAACATTACTGTACGGTGAGTATTTGAAATTGTTAATGCCTAATTTTAAAAATACGCACAATCTTTCCTGATCGACTATAACGTATTGTTAAATTAGTTCGGAAATTCCCAATTACGGAAAAATAAGAAAATCAAAGGTCAAATTAACCTGGCCTGACCGGCTTATAAGACCTTCAATCTCTTATTTCTCTGGTCTGTTAACCTGATTGACACTAACTGGCATAACTTGCTGGATGTCAATCAAGGTAACCCCAATGGCGAAGTGTTCCACAAAAATGAATAAATGCGACACCGTACAGGGACGCGGATTTTATGGAATTCTCCAACGGACTGGAATATTCTCACGGACTGAGAATATTTTGGCGGCTTAACTTCGGTTTGCTTTCTTCTCTGGCGGACTGGTAATTCTCATCTCGGCTGACTTCCTCGATGAAGCATTCGACTCATAATTAACAAATTTATGCCAGGATCCTGTATATATAAGGTTCCCTTTCTAGGTTTGTTATTCTGTGGAGTCGGTCTATTGTGGAATGTTTATTTCGAAATTCAAATTGGTGGTCTTGCATTAGGCTTTTGCTCTCTATGACCAAGTTGAGCCTTTTGATTAGCAATGTTTCGAATAATTTTGAAATTATTGGCAGCAAGGATATTGGTCTGTACAATTTAACTTCGTTTGGCTGTTTACCTGATTTCGGAATCATAATCGCCTCAGCAATCTTCCACACTCCTAACACTTGTTTCAATCTAAATGCTGCGTTAATCAAATTTGTAATTTTGACAATTGCTTTTCTTGGGAATGCTTTCACTACCTCACCTGTGATAAGGTCATATCCAGGTGCTTTTTTGGATTAATATTTGCTCTTATCTCTTCAACACTTTTTTTGAAGCCACTAGTCTGATATCTTCTTCTTCTTCCATGAGTATTTCAACCAAGTTATCTACTAGTGTTGATTCATTGAACTGGAAATTTTTTTCTAGATGTTTTGTAAGAGATCAGCTTCTCGATAGGTGAAATTTAAGTGATCCGTATTTTTAGTTTTCTCGTTGTTTTCCAGAGAGAGTAGTCGGTTTCTTTTTATCTGTTATTTCATTCAAGTATAAGTTAACAGATTCATTTTTAAATTCCTGTATTTCTCTTTTAAGTTGTTGAGAGAGTCTATTAAATTTGATTTGATTTTCGGCTCTTCTGGTTTGCTGCCATATTTTCCTGGCTTTTTTTTTCAGTGATTAACTTACGAATTTCTCTGATGTAACTGTTACCAACTGTTCTTTTTTTAATTTTTACAGTGTGATTCCAAGCTGATTGCTGGATATCTACTACGAATTTTCTGTTTCTTGTTCCAGTTTTTTTATTGTTTGTAGAGAGACGTTTAAATTTATCCTCTCACTCAGATCTTCCTGAAAATGTTTCCAGTTTGTGGTTTTGTTGGTTATAGTTGGATGAGACCCTTTCGTTATGATGTTTTCACTTAGTGTCATTATTATTGGACAATAATTTGATGATAAGTTCAATTCTTCCTCCACTTTCATATAATTTGCTGCTATGTTCTTGGAAATGAAGATTTAAACATTGAAGAGAGAGTTCAATATTGATTAGACTAAAGACAAGTGCCCTTAAGGTAAGCAGGGCGCAGAAACGGCAGAAACTATCTAATGTGTAAGCAACCCTACTTGCCGCCGCAGATAAATATTTTTTGCAAGGAAATTTTGGCGCATGCCGAAATAAGGGACTCAAAGTCCAGAGATATCCTAAGGTTAGTAAACAATCTACAACTTCTCTATACTAAGAAAGGGGTCATAAGTTAGACAAGAACCATTAAGGGTCGAAGTGATGGAAGGCAAGTTAAAGGTCATAGCTTTCATGCATATATTAATAATAATATTTTCTTATAAACTTTCAAACAGCAAACCTGTTCCTTCACAAATTTCTTCTAATTCTATCTATACAAGGAAAACTTTCTAACTTCTTATTACCTTCTTCTGTGGTTGGTTTACTAATTTGCAATTTCTCTTTGACATTGTTTAACAATTCCACCATGCCATTCCTTCAGCATCTTGGCGATATCATGATGGCCTTCTCTACTTTCTTACGACTGCTTTTTCTTAATGTTCTAAGACTTTCTCTTGACTTCCCTGGTTTCTATGTTTAGCTTCGATTGGTGCTTTTGGTTGTAGTAAAGCTTATTTTTGGTATACTCGTGAGTTGCTCAGAAAGTTCATTACGTACTCATGATTTTATTCTTGGTTTCAACCGCCAGAACTTTTGTTTGACTTCCTATTTACTTGTTTAGGATGTTCTCTCGGTTAAGCTAAATGTCTTCTCAGTCCGATTGACCCAACGATACTTTAGGCTTTCCTTAATACTTGTCTTACGTATGCACAACAATGTTTAAATTCGTTTGTACAAATACTTCCTTGTGTGAGCTTATTGATTGCGTGATGTGATAAAGTTCGAAAAAATAAAGAAATCTTTTTTGAACTTCTTTCGGTGGAAGTTTTATTGTTGCCTTTCAGTTTTCTACCAATTTCCTATTTACTTACATTTATTTTTTCAGAATATGGAATACGATTTTGCCATTCCATTTTGCTGATATATTTCTACGATCGTTTTACCTAGGAGAAGTTATGACAAAGTAGGGGCACTTTCTTTCTTACCCTTTCTTACACTTCCTTTTACTTCTTGTCGACAGTTTTTGTTTATTATGCCCTTATTCATAAATTCCTTCTCTTCCCGAATACACCAAGAATTAATTATGGCTTATAATTCCTTTTACAGAGCCTGATCTATTTATTTATTTGGTTGTGGGTTCGATAGCCGACGTCTCGCTTTTAGCTTGAGAGCGTTATGGCGCTCGCTTTCTCTAAATACTCAGTTGCTTCTCGCTATCTTTCTTCTTGTTTCTTACTGATTTTCTCGTGTCTTTGCCTACTTTCTCAGTTCATTTTACATAGAACAGAACAGCACTTTACTATTTTCGCTGACCGTTTTGAATTGTCTTAATCTTCCTTCTGGGTTACCATAGACTTATTGAAACTCATTATGGTTCTTTTTTGCTCAGATTTCGCAGAACATTTATCTAATTATACTACGACAAATCTTGCTTTTCGATAACTTCGTTTAAACTCTGACTGCAGAAGTATTGCATTCGAACCCTAAAGCCGCCTTCTGATTGTTTCGTCAAGAGATATCCTACTTCATTTTGATTGTCTCAAAATTATTTCTTGGCTTTTCGCTGGTATTTACAGGACTTTGTAAGTTCCATTTAAACAAGCTAAGCTGTTCTCTGGATGATTACTTACTCATAGTTGTTTAGGCCCACTGGTCTTTCTTCTCATTTCTGACGGACTCCTTCGATACTGTTTCTTCTCTACGACTTCTTTTTGATTGCTCCTCAACATTTTTGGACGATACATCTGAGTTACCGTCAACTACGTGATACCCTGTAATTCTTCTTCACATCTAGTTGTTGAAAACCTCGGTTCAGTTTTAGTTGTCTTACCGATTTTCTTTCAAATATCGCAGGACAGCGGTGGCTGCTTTAGGGCACTACAGATCAGTTTAAAGTTCCCATATGGGTGTGTGTATGTCCTCTGCGGTTGTAGAAGTACTATTGATGTATACATGTATCAATAATCAATCAATAATGGTCCCAGATACCACTGGCCTTTTGTCTCATTTCTCACAGAATTCTTCCGTACTGTTTTTCTCTTCGACTCCTTTTTGACTATTTCCAACAACATATCCAGATGTTGCATCTGAGTTACTGCCAACTTCGTGATACCCTGTAATTCTTCTTCACATCTGATTTTTTAAAACATCGGTTCAGTTTTAGAAGTCTTACCGATTTTCTTTCAAATACCGCAGGACAGCACTGGCTGCTTTAGGGCACTACACGATCAGTTTAAAGTTCCCATATATGTGTGTGTATGTCCTATGCGGTGGTAGAAGTACAATTGATGTAGATATGTGTCAATAATAAATCAACGATGGTCCCAGATACCACTGGCCTCTTGTCTCATTTCTCACAGAATTCTTCCGTACTGTTTTTCTCTTCGACTCCTTTTTGACTATTTCCAAAAACATATCCAGATGTTGCATCTGAGTTACTGCCAACTTTGTGATACCCTGTATTTCTTCTTCACATCTAGTTTTTGAAATCCTCGGTTCAGTTTTAGATGTCTTACCGATTTTCTTTCAAATACCGCAGGACAGCAGTGGCTGCTTTAGGGCACTACAGATCAGTTTAAAGTTCCCATATGTGTGTGTGTATGTCCTCTGCGGCGGTAGAATAATGGTCCCAGATACCACTGGCCTTTTGTCTCATTTCTCACAGAATTCTTCCGTATTGTTTTTCTCTTCGATTCCTTTTTGACTATTTCCAACAACATATCCAGATGTTGCATCTGAGTTACTGCCAACTTCGTGATACCCTCCAATTTTTTTTAACATCTAGTTTTTGAAAACCTCGGTTCAGTTTTAGATGTCTTACCGATTTTCTTTCAAATACCGCAGGACAGCAGTGGCTGCTTTAGAGCACTACAGATCAGTTTAAAGTTCCCATATGTGTGTGTGTATGTCCTCTGCGGCGGTAGAATAATGGTCCCAGATACCACTGGCCTTTTGTCTCATTTCTCACAGAATTCTTCCGTACTGTTTCTTCTCTTGGACTTCTTTTTGACTGTTTCCAACAACATATCCAGATGTGGTATCTGAGTTACTGCCAACTTCGTGATAGCATTTAATTCTTCTTTACAGCTATTTTCTAAAACCTCGGATTCGTTTTAAACGTCTTCCTGGGTTTTTTCAAATATCTCTGGGCAACAGTGGCTACTTCATAGCTTTATAGATCAGTTTAAAATTGTATATGTATGTCCAGCTGTGATGGTAGAAGTACAATTGATGCAGACATGGTCGAGCAAACTAATAGTGGTCCCAGATACCACCGTTTTTTAAAAAGCAACTAGAAGGTTGAAGCAGCGCCAGCCATAGAAGAATGTACCTAATAAAGTAATCTAATGAATTATAATTACAATGTAGTTTTAAATTTTCAAGTGCCTTTTTTGGTAACTAAGGAGTTTTAAGTTTCCTGCATTTGTATTTTTAAACTTGTTCGATTCTCAGGAGTGAAAGTTGAGCCTTTATATGTTCCTGTAATAACTATTAGCAATATAATTGTAACAATTATTTAATAAATACTTTATGCTTTAATTGTAATAGTATTAGTTAGAGGTAAGTTTCCAGCCCGATAACCAGTACCATGAATTGGATATCAATTTTTATTTTAATGTTGGGTACGATATACTTCTACCTTTATTTTAATAGTAGTTAAAATACAATGTGCAGTTAAATAGTGTTTGAACAAGGAAGTAGTGCAGTTTACATTCCGTTTTATATCAGTTCTTCATTTACCTGAGAATATAACATATGAAATAAATTTATTGGATGTTTGGCTCTAAGTAGTACAGATAAAACTGTTGGCAGATTCAAAATTCCTATAGCTATATTAAACTTGATTAAAGATGTGTTTTTATAGGTCTTGCAGAATTACCTTGTAGGAAGAAAAAGTCGTGTGTCCATAGAAAGTTTTCTAAAATAGGCACCCAACTATCACTATCTCAATCATGGGCGCTTCATTCGCACAGACTTTTAATTCATCATTCATCATCATCATCCAGTCGAGTTCAACCACTTTCATCACTGCATCCGCGAGGAAGGCATTTTGAAGCGCCACGGTATTCGTCATGGGGGCATCGAAAAATTCAACAAACAAAGAGATGTAGTTCTGGTGGGAAGCTGACCCTCAATTATTATATATACACGAAAACTGTTATTAATTAAACTTGTAGAGCCGCCTTGGGATCCATTGGTACCATTGGTAGAAGATTTACCGCCGGAAGAAGATGTAAATAAATATTCGGTAAATATTGTATTATTTGTAGAGAATACTAATGATATATTTCCTCCTTGTTAAAGTGTACTTTGGTTATGAATGACGAACCTTTATGTTCTGCTGTTATTATATCGGGCACCTTTGTTCTTTCTCCTTGCAACCAGTGTTTAAGAAGGTGAGAAACATATTTCTGCAAGGTTATGATTGCTGCAATGGATTGCTAATGACGTAACTTGTAGCAAGGACCACTTATACATAGCGGCCGACTTTGAAGTTCAGTATGGGTACTTCGACGATTACCATGACCCCGCAACACTCGTACCTGAAACTCACTCTGTTCGACGCCTGTTTTGCAATAATGATTGCTACGATCTTCAGCAGAAGTACAATCCAAGCAATGATATCGCAGTTATACAGGTATAGTATTAAGTTCTGCCTATTATGCTGTCCATAACTATCTAGAACTGTGAAGATGAACTAGATATAGTTATATTATTAAAAACTTAGTGTAACCATAACGCTTCTTATTGTTAATAATTTCAAATACATTTGGTTTTTTGGTGTTCTTCTTAAGAATGTGGGCTGCATAAGTGGAACATTATATAAATCTTCTTCGTATCAACCTTATCAAACATTGCTTTAATTCTGGCAATGGATAACGATCTTGCTTTGACACATGTGTTATTGTGTAGATATATCTTCAAAAATGTGAATATTTTTAAAAACAAATATAAGAGGGGGCTTGATCAAGATTATACTATCTGGTATTTTACATTACTCCCATGTTTACTATAAGGTCCGGTTCCCTATGGACGTCTTACCAAACGACGTATGGTAGTTCAGAAAAATATGCGAACTACATCAAGTGTTAGACATATTTGATCCTTGTAGTTTGTTGGTTTTAGAAAACACCTTAGAATAAGTTGTCTTCCCAATTAATATTTTATCTTAAGACTAAATTAAATCTATCCTCGTAAGTAGCAGTAATAATAGTGTAGTAAGACCCATTGACATAAAATGTTCATATAATTTAGTCAATTCCTCTTCACACAAGTCGTTTGTTCGAGTTGAGGTATTATCATCTTGTTTTTTCAAATGTTCTTAGCTTTTGGATAGCCTATTTTTCTGTAATCTTTCGGATTCCAATACAAAATACTTAGACTGATCATTTATTGTCCTTATGCACCGTGTGGTCAGGACATCAGTATTTCCTCCTTCTTAGATCAATATTTCTACAAACTTGGTCAGTTCGTCTTTATAGTGCCTGGCTACTGACGACATTTGGCCACCAGATATTAGGTAAACATTTATTAACAGAAACTAGTAGCTTCTGCTTTATGACATTCGTCATCAGCCATGATTCAGCTCCATATAAAAGCAGCGGTTTCACTATAGCATTAAACACTCTCATCTTCTTCTTTCTGGCTTTTGTTTTTTAGCCACCACATATTTCTGCGTACTATTTTCTGTCGTCATTACAGTTCCTAAATATATAAAATTTCTGACGCGCTCTACTGGTTTGCCTTCCATCCTAATGGATTGGGGTATAACGACGTTTATGCACAAGAGCTTGGTCTACGTTCTGTTTATTTGCAGTCCTACTTTCTTTGACCACATCACTCATTTGTTTCATATCTCTGCATGTGTCTTCCATCTAGCAAGCATAAATAATTCCGCAAGGTAAAAATCTTCTAGGGCCCTATGGAGTTTACTCTTTTTTCGTTTCCCACATTAAGAACTTCGCCTAAGCCTAAATAGTAAAGGTGAGAGGATACAGCTCTGCGATACTCTAGTAGTTACTCGTAACTGATATAATCTTCTTTAATTAGACATACTATTTTCATGGATACACACCTCTATTTCCGAGAATAGCCCATATACGCTCCTTAAGGTTTAATTTCGAAGTTTTATTTCATTCTTTGCGTAGTCGTCTTGGCTGCCTTCCTACTAAAAGTTTCTGAATTGATACTATTTTGGTCAATCCACTTTACCGGTTAATGTAAAACAAGCCAAACTGTTATAAAGTCAATTATTAAAACCTTCCTAGAATCAACTGAATTAACTATATTAATTTCAATAAGGACATATGCGTCCACTGCCTCAAAATATGTATGTTCTAATATTTCGATTCTTTGGACATGCGAAGGATGATAGTCTAAATAATTTACGCTAGTAATCTGGGATGACAACCATTGAACTCGTTAAAACAGCAGCGAACAGAACTACTTAGGACTAGGTTGACAGTCAATGTTCAATAAAGGCATGATTAATAAAATATACGTTTCCACTTATTTGCCTATCATACGCTGTATTTGTAGATTAATTTAGTAGCTGTATATTGTCAGTATATTATAATGACGAACATCGTATAAATTTTCGTCAAGTTTCAAGTCTCTATTCACATTCAAAACTTATGATTCACTACAGTTTATTTTCACTATCCTTTCCAGTTTTTTGTAGATGTGAATTATACTTCTCAACACCTTCACAAACCATCTAAGTTCTGCATTGTGTCAGTTTTCTTCTCGAAGTTCTTGGAATGCAGTTTTCAGATGTACGGAAGCTATTTGTATCGCTCTTCTTTCTGTTATTGTTTTTCCCTTTTCCATTGCTTTCTTTTTCTTTCCCCTGGGTCTTCGGTCTATAACGCTTATTGTGAGCACACTGGTAGTTACTTACACCTAATCCGTGATCTTGCTTCCCTGTACCATAGCATACATATCACTCACGGGGTGTGTATTGAAGGCTTCTGGTTCCATGTGTGGATGCCCGAATATGCGTTGTATTTTAAGAGTTGGCTCATTATAGTTACACAGAATATGTATTGCTATTTTTGGTTCATTACTGCAGAGTTTTCATGAAAGGTCTCCATCAAATTTCCTAATTTTCCTGAGGTGATCTTCGACAGTCGCATGTTCTGTAAGGAGGCCCGTATGAATTCTAAGCTGTGTCCTGCTTAACACAAGAAATTCTGTGGTTCTGTTTGTACAAGGTCCGTTAATAAATGCCTTGGTATGGATTAATCCTGGTCTGTCGCTTCAGTAAGTTTTATATTGGTGGGAAATCCTTTCGTTGATATAGCTAAGGATTGCATTTTTGGTACTCCCAGTGCAGGTTCAAGCCCGTAGTATAGCCTTGATGATACTTGCTGTGCGAGTTCATCCGCTTTGTCGTTGCTTTCGATCCCCCAATAACCAGGAACCCAGAGTAGTCTCACAATGTTTTGCCCTGCCAAGACATTGAGTTCTTCGTAGCATTCCGGGACCAGTCTGAATGAGGCCTTGAAGCTTGAGGGTGCTTTTACAGCTACGCTTGCCTGCGTAAGCCCTTCTACTGTTTTCTCGCACACATTGTAGTATCGCGTATATTTCCGTTTGAAAAACGTAGGTGTACCTTCCAAGTGGAAAGGTGAGACTTTGCCTTGGGTTTACACCATATGCTCCTGTTCCGGCACCTATCTCGTTTTTTGGTCCACCCGTGTACCATAATAGGCTTCCAGGAAGAAAATCCGTTCCGGGTGCTCCCCACACTGTTGGATCTTAGATTGTTACCTCGAAGAGTGTAGCAGCTATTAGGCATTTTGACGTCATACGGCCCATCTTCGTGTTATACATGGGACCCCAAAATGGTACTGATTACCTCCTGTGTTCTATATATTCACGTAGATTGTACTATATATATGGTATACAATATCAGATATAATAATTTGTTATAGCTAGTTCTGAATTCGGTGGGATTTTGAATTAATATTTACTGATAGCTGTTACTATTTCAGGAAGCTTATGCAGCTAATAATGACATGTGAGATTATAATTTAATTTCATACTGCTAGCATAAACCTTACTGGCAAACTCGACAGCATTTTGATTTCTTTTGAACCATCTATTAATTTTAATTCTTTCGATAATATGTTGCAGAAAATTAAGCATAATATTTCTGGCTATTATTGAACAATATGCGGTTAGAAATGTGTATGTTCAGTTGCTGTTTGATTAAAAAAATGTCTGTGTATTGTGTAAACAATTCTGTGTTACAGATCAATGGCATTTTTAATATAGCACCTCGATTTTATGCAAAACTACCCCGAAATAAATACTTCTCGTTTAATATCACCCAGGATCTACATCTTTCAAATTATAGGATTCGTAACGTATAAGACGTAGCAATATATGGCACTAACTTCTATCAACTTACATATTTGCATTAGGTTCTTGCTTTACACCGTAAGGACGCCATTTGGGATGTTTTGACAAAAGTTGTAGACGGACGTATATGTGCTAAGCTACTAGGTCGGGACCATTATGATCTTACGAATATATGCGCGGCATACTTTCACCTGGGGGGCGATGGGACATGTATAGTAAGGAAAACTAAGCTTTTTTATTTTTATACTACTTATATTTGATTACGCAAATCTGAGTTACTTGTCATTAATGAATCAAATAAACTTTGCCCTAGAAAATTCCTAGTTGTGCTCGAATGATTATGATTCCTCTTCTCAGTTAAACTTATGCAATCACAGCTGTTCATTTGTTAATCTATAAAGGCAAACATATTTAAAAAATAATTTATACAGGTTATGATTCTAATTGTTCCATTTTTTAGTAACCTGTTTCATGTATACTAACGAATAAATTTATTTATTCTTTATTTTTTATGTTATTGTAAAATATCTCGCTTTGCAAATATAACGATTGATGTTTTACAATGAATTTACGTTGGTAACGAATTCGTGTTAAGTACCTGAAGATACCTTCACTTTGCACCCGATATGATTTTATATTAAGCCATTCGCAGAAATGACGGAACTAAGGTTTATCTGAAAATCGGGATCATATGTTATAATACTTTTGATTACAATTTCAAGTTAACATTAAGTGGTTTTAGAGTGACATTGGCTCAGGTCTTGCTTTGAGAAGGAATCGTCGAGAGGAAATTTTAATTGGATTGTTAATATACAAGTTCGATTGTGGAGCACCACGTTCTGTTGCAAGTTTTGTAAGTGTAAGAAATCACTTAGCTTGGATTAGAAGCACCGTCTTTAAGTACAGCAATGGAAAGGAAATAATATGAAGCAAGCATTATGTGTAATTTTATTGCGAGTTTATAGTCTTTTTAATATTTATTACACAATGTACTAATTTATGAAATTTATACCAATTAAAATCCAATAAAGGTTTTACAGACTTCTGTAGTACTAACATATCGTATGGTGAAGATGTGGCTGGTACCAGAAACATAATGAAGTTTACATTCGTATTTCTGGTAATATGTGGTACGTTGTCATATTTACATTCATATTTGGGCGATAAAATCAATCCTTTGCAAATAGTAGATACCTTTCCCTCCCACAGAGAATGGCGCCATCATGAGTTCTGTGATTTAGTTGTTTTGTAGAGATTTCTGTTTTAAGTTGAGTGGGTAACTTCTTGTCTTGTTTGTCCTGTGAATATTTTTATCTGGTCGATCCATCGCATTGGCGACCTGCCTTTTGGACCGTGTCTCTCCATTTTGTCCCGAAAAACTAAGGTTTCTATGACATTTTCTCTTTTCGCAAGATGTCAGAAATATCTTAAATATGAAAGGGATATGGTCGTGATTAACTTTATTTTCATGTGTAGTTCTTCTATGATCCATTGCTTTGTTCGATATACGCGGCATAGGCTTGTACACCCACATCTCAAACGCGTTGATTCTAAACCTGCCTGCTTTTTTGATTGTCCATGTGATAGTTGCATGCATTGCTATGGGAAAAATAAGTTTCTGTATTTGTTTTTGTTTGGTCTTTCTGGCTATATTCGTGTCTTTCTGTATTTTTGTTAATCGTGTAGTTGCGTACGTGGTCGTTGCCAATCGTCTTAGAATTTCAGGCTCGCATTGTCCCATATTAGTTCGTGACCCAAGGTATTGGAATTTTTTCATCACTTGGTGTCCAGCTATTCTTTGAATATGATCGTAATTGGGATTTCACCCGGTTACAATTATCACTTGCGACTTAAATTCGTTGATTTCTACGACATAGACTATGCTGACATCTACTGAGTTATCGAATTTCAGTTCTTCTTCTGTTGGTGCTATAATGAGAGTGTCATCCGTATATCTCTGATTACTTATGCGTCTCCCCTCTATGTTTATACCGCCTCCTCTTTTATCCGTGACTATGCGCATTAAGTATTTACTGAATGGCAGAGGAAAGGAGATGCACTTTTGCCGCACAACTGGCTTTGTTACAAATCATTTTGACTATCTGTTGACTTACTTTAGCGCTATGGTTCTCATAAAAGTGTCAATAAGTTCAAGTAAGTGTGGGAGGCTCCCATTTCTCTTAGAATATTTCAGAATTTGTTTAATTTTATGGAGTCGAACGCCTTGCGGTAGTCAACAAAGCTGAGCTACGTCTTTGTGTTGCTTGAACTATATTAATTAGTTTGCTTATGTTTAAAGTCTGTTCAGGTGTGCTTCTTAAAGCACATATACCTATCCCGAAACGCAATCGTCGCTAAGGTGTTTCAACAATGTTACATGTGAGTTACATACTGCTGATCTTACCAGGTCGGTATTAAAAAGTTGCTTTTGAAAACGTATAATGTTGTTATAGTAAATCCTTGATTAGTTATATGATTATAATATAATGATAACTGTGTTTTAGGCATACTTGTGAAAAATACCCATGAGGAGAAGAAGAAAATCTGTGGAACATTACTGAAACCACCACCTGGCCCAACTCCCCCTCCCACTCCTCCACCCACTCCACCCACACCTCCACCCACACCTCCACCCACACCTCCTACACCCCCTCCCACTCCTCCACCCACTCCACCCACACCTCCACCAACACCCCCGCCCACACCTCCTACACCGCCTCCCACTCCCCCACCTACTCCACCACCACCTCCCTTCCCTCTTATATGCGGTTCTCTAATTGTACCAGATTCATTGCCACCGCCTCCACCGCCTCCACCACCTACACCACCTCCAACTCCGCCTCCTACACCACCTCCAACTCCGCCTCCTACTCCACCACCTACACCACCTCCAACTCCGCCTCCTACACCACCTCCAACTCCGCCTCCAACTCCACCACCTACACCACCTCCAACTCCGCCTCCTACTCCACCTCCAACACCGCCACCAACTCCACCTCCTACTCCCCC